>KN726191.1:18730-50093 GCA_000816745.1 Ancylostoma duodenale
TCCTTGATGGGTACTTACGGGAATTCGCCTGAAGTTTTTTTGATTGTCGACCGGAATAGCAGATAAAATGTGAATATGAGAAGCAGAGGAAGAGATTACATTCCAACATGTACACAGCTTGCTCATAAAGTGCTGTTCTGTTTTATTTATAATAGATGAGGAGGATGAGATTAATTTATTTCCCGATCGTTAGTGTTGTCAAATACATCATTGGCAAAATTTCTTAAAATACGCACATACATATAGAATAGGCAGTCGGTAAATCAGCAAGACAAATCAATCGTAAGGCAATTATTCACGTTTCTTGTGAGCATGTACCGGCATCCGGAACGGATTGGTGGTTTGACCACCACTGGACAGTGCCTAGGATTACAGTAACCGTCGATGCATGTCATGTCCGATGGACATTGTAAAGCAGTACAACCTAAACAGTTTTGGTTTTCGGAAAACGTAGATACTGGCCTTCAAAACAGGAAGCTTACGGTCTACTTGGTATACACTACATTGAGTGGATAGAACGCAGGTTGTGTCAGTTGCGCTGGCCTGTGTATATCCGCTATTGCAAACACAAGTGGGAATACATGCAAGACTGAAAGGGTAACATTAACTCATTTCTTGAAAACAGCTGGGAATCTACCACATGCAATGACCACCTGCAGCGGGAGGCGGTTTCCGTACATGTAGGTGGACAGGGTGAAGCACAATCGCTGTAGTAGGAGTTGGCAGGACATGATGCTGTGGTGCTATCCGCAGGTCGAAAAGGGCGACATATACCTGAAACCGACAAATTGCAGTGAGTTCTTTCAGCGGTCATCGACTGTCAGCACAAAACCTGTGTTCGTGTCGCATTCAGTTCCCTGCGGACAAACAACTCCCTGGCATTTACCCATTGGGGCATCTGGCAGTGGTCGGAATGGTCTACATATCCCTATAATTTAAGTGAATTTGAACATAGGACATCACTACGACTATGATTCGTTCCAACATTTCGGATTTACTACAGTGTGCTCACTTTCGTAGATCTTTCAAAGGCACACGGATATTTCTTGCATCAACATCATAAATGATTATCACTAATTTCATATAGGCATAAGAATAAGATCTAAAAAGATTCCCAGGATTCCTGAGATTAAGAAGTTAGACAGAGTTAGGCTTCCGTCTCTCTTTTCTCCATCCAGAAATCTTCCTTCGTTTTTGCTTTTAGAAGGACTTCCCCCCCCCCCCCCCGCCCCCGCAGTATGTGGTGGCTGCCCGCAGCTGCTGCAGCGACTGGCAACAAGTCGTGACGTGTTCGATCGATAAGGTCAACGGCTTTACACGTCGATCTAGTGCAACGAACTGTTACAGACCCCCTTCCGAAAAACCTTGAAAAACTCGTTTAGAGACCTTTTTGAGATATTTCGTGTATACCGCTGGTATCAGCGCGTTGAGGAGATCCAAAATCTTCTGATAGCTCAAACTCGAAAACGAGGTAGGACACTGTCTCTAAAGGCAAGGTCCGTTCAAATACTTCGATATGCAGTTTTTGGGCTCTTCGTAATGTAACCCATCCATACGCCACACAGATCGAGTTTAAGAGCGCTTCTCAAGGTTAATCCGATGAAAAGTGCTTCAGGGTTACGGTGTCTAGAGCTCCAACCCAGTTGGTATTGCCACCGTCTCAGTTCCAACACAGCAACACGAAACATAACTATCCTCCTACACCGGCAAGGAGCTGTTGCTGTAGTGACTTACGCAACAACATCGGTGCTGCGGCATCCACTGATAGGTGGTGCTGCACTTTCCGGTGCAACACTATATCTGCCATTGCAACACGTTCTACGCAGCTCGCTGTATATTGGTCGTCCACTCGTTGCACGTACTCCGCAAGCGAGCAAACAAAACGGCAGTCGTCACTACGAATTGACGAGTCTTTTTCGGTCATTCATTGTTGTATAAGGTTTCTGCCACAGTAGATCCAACGTTTCAAGCAAGAGAACAACAAAACGTCTTTGGCCGGACCTTGCCTTTAAGTCACGGTTAAAGACTGATTTGCGTTCAATTCGCAGGTTTGTAGAGTAAATGCATGTCGAGGCAACACTACGCAATTAAGTGCCAAAATCACCGCGCCCCTGGAGGATTTCTACCAAGGAGCTTCGATGACTGTGGTAACTGTCAGAAAAGCCCTTATACTGCGATTACGTTATGTACATATAGCAATGATGGAACGCAGGCTTGCGAATGCAGTACGAAAAACTGGTGTCTTAACTTTGAGGAGATATATGGCCAGAATTTCGAAAGTAAAACTGGAAAATCAATTTCATATCCAGAATCTTACAAAACACGTGTTTAGAAATCATGAAAGGTAGCTAACCGAAACTAACAGGCTAGGACTTGCGCGGCCTGCCAAAAGCACCTGTTCTTCGCACCTTGGAGTGCACCAATTCTCACTCTTTGCCAAACAGCCGAGACCCATGCAACTATATAACTATGTAAGTGCTGCGGCATCCACTAGTGCAACGACACAGGTGATGAAGCACTTCCCAGTGCAACACCATAGGTTTCGTATCAACCTCTACTACACGGCTTGGTATGCACCTGATATGCATGTACTTGCAGACATGAATTATAAAGTCGGGCGCCTACTATAACTTTGCAGAATTCTCAACAGACCTTTTATTGTTGTTTAACTTCACTAGTGGTGTAGCTACAGCATTTCAAGTGAAACGCAGACAAAGTGCATCCAGGTCGGCCTTGGTATTAAAGGTTTGCTCAATCTGTTAGATGGTTGACCAATGCAACTCTCGAATTTTGGGCTAATTGACCTTGCAAACACCAATATGACATACAAGAAAAGAAAAACTGCAATCATGGTCATGAATGTAAGTATTAATCCTCTTTCCTGCTTTGAACACTATTTACTCGGCGATTCTCAGGACCCGAATGGATTAATAAAGGTGCTGAAAATATTAATTTTAATATTAAATAATAAAAATAAATATTCGAAAAATAATGGTAAAAAAGCAATAGAAAGTAAACCAATACAAGATTTTTCCTTGTTTTATAAAGTTATTTCGAATGGCCTCCCCCTGCTTCTGGCACTGCAACTTCCTTAATATTATACCATGGTTTGTTTAGGTAGAGCTATGAGAAACCATAGCCATCAACATGACCGAACAGTTTCCAAATGTAAGCAAACGATTACCTGTATTTCTATCACACTGAGTTCCCTGTGGGCAGACCACCCTATCACACGGATCTGTGGAAGCTGGAGGAAGTGGCCGGAACGGGCGACAAATTCCTAAAAAGCTTGTAGAGAAATCAGCTTTACTGATTGCTTATGTTCATGGATAACATAACCAATCAAAGCAATGGAAAAAAGCTAAAGTTAGGAAAAAATTAAAGCTAAGCTTGTAGACAAGTACGAAGTATTATATTTATAGTAATATGTGATGAGACTTTCATGTAATGTTCGATATGTGCTTATTGTCTTACCTGTATTTGTATCACATGCTGTTCCTTGTGGACAAGAGACACGTTCACATGGATCCGATGCAGCTGGAGGGTTGGGTAGGGGACGGAATGGTCGACAGATTCCTGAGAAGATGTTGATTCACCTCATTTTCACGTGTTAACCATTAACAGGTTTTGCACCCAAAGTTTTTGACGACGGGTTTTAAACCCGTTTTTTTGGTACGGTTTCAGTTTAGTGAACCAAATTAACAAGGAAAGCCATGACTCCGGTGTGATCTTATCGATCAGACACAGCATGACACGCCGGTCAAATCCGTGTGGGCGGGGGGGGGGGTCATCACACGGGGACCGCTTGGCCTCCATAATTTTTTCTGCAGATTTCCTGCAGTAAATTAACAACGGCAAAATACATAACCACGCATATTATTTGTAGCTCAACCACGATTTTTTGAGACAAGTTAAGGATCTACTAGGCATTAGGCAGAAGCAAAACTTTGATCTATTCAGCGACGAGATTCACCAGTTCTATGCTATGCCTGCCTACTATGAACGGAACTGACCGGTGTTGGTGTCACATTGTGTTCCTTGAGGACATACCACTCCTGAGCATGGATCAGTTGCAGCTGGATAATTGGGCAAAGGTCGAAAAGGTCTGCATATCCCTGCAAGTGAAATCTTTCTATTAGGTGATGCACAGTTTTGAATACGGCGAGAACTTCTTCTGCTAATAGCTTCAGGTATGTCTCCTGTCTCATATCCGCGCTATATAAATGCTATCGTAGCATATGTAAAGCGCAGATTGTGGGTTATGCGGAGTGCAAGAGAGCTCATGAGGTGCAACTCTAGCAGTATAATACTGCTAAAACATTTTTAAAAACACCAGAGTTTGCAGGCAATGCCCATCTTCATTTCGGCGGAAGTAAAATTTCTGGACACAATGATTTCATCATTTTTCATGAAATCGTCGACAACTGTCTATGTCTATGAGTCTTTTTTTTTTTCGAGAGCCTAATCGACGTCTAGCTCTATGATTTCGTCAAATAGATCGAGCATAGGACATTGATACATCCAGCACCATCTTGTTCGTTCCATGCATCTCACCTGTATTGGAATCGCACTGAGTTCCTTGCGGACATAGGATGCTGGAGCAAGGATTCACGTTCCTCCTATTTCTTATCTTCTCTTTCTTCACTTTGAGACTTCTTTTGTATGTCGATAACGTAGGTAGCCTGAAACTTACGTGCTTTAAGTGAGTAAGGAGAAGAAATGTGAAAAAATACTACTGATAGAGCATGGGTATCTCATCTATTAGTAGCTCTCAAATTCACTTTCTAACGAGAAGCCATCGAACCGCTTCAAATTTGTCTAGTATCGAGCATCTCCCACGTCGCCTGAGACATAGTACTTGCTCAGATAATTTTTAAAAGTAATTATGTACCCATGATTAGCAACGCAACATTAGTTGATGTAACCTTCTCTTGGGAAGGAGAGCTTATATGAAAAGTGGTGGAAATGATACTCAGCATTGTCCTCTATATTCCACCACAGCTAAAAATTTCTGCTGTCAAGATGGTAGCGGCGGGGGTGTATTCACTTCCAAAAAGTGGAAAAGATTTTCAGTAAACAGGTTTTGTGCTCTTTGTCATTTACCTCCCACGTACATCACGTAACCGGAGTTTGAGAGTACATACTTCTCAAGTTCAATCTCATATTGCAAGGAGAAATGCTTCTGTGTTACGGTACCTGGTGTTCCGGTGTGCACGGTGTTGCCGGTGCTACTCACTTGCAACACAGCAACACGTGACGTCACAGCCTCTATACAGCGACAAAGAGATGTTGCTGTAGTGACTTGCGCAGCAACATTGGGGCTGCAGCATCCACTGATACAGCAACACATGTGATGCAGCACCTCTCACTGCGACACTACGTTTGTTATTGCAGATGTAGTGACAGCCTCCATACCGATCGATGCAACTTCATATCGGCATGTGGCGTCGTGCATTCGACCACATTTCCACCTCAGCATAGAGTTGCAGCGAGCGCATCGATTGATCGCGCAACTCCGTATACAAGCTGTCGATGCGCCACCTGCACATCTCCTCCAAAACCTGATGCCTAGAACCCCTAATTGACCCTGAGCTTAGACACTGTCTTTAACATATTCATGGGATATTTCTGAAAATCCCTTATATCAAGTGATCTATGTAGGTATAGCTGTATCGTCGCCTCATGACGCAGACCGTCACCTTGCTCTTTGAAAAATATAGCACCCATCACTGAAACCCATTGAGAGTTGTAGGGTGAAATGACCTATGAAGGTGCGGGCTCAAGATTATGCGGCTCCTGCGCGTCTAGAAGCCTACACCGGAAATCGTGGAGGTTTGTTCGAAATCTGACTGGTTATTATTGAAGGTCACAAATCTAGTGAACTCACATAAAATTATGACCATCCTGCCTAGGCCACAGAAGTTTCTATGCATTGCTTGCAAAGTTTAGCCGAAGACTTTGTTGTGGGTTTGACAGACAGCGGGTTCCTGATGGACAGCGATTATGTTGCCGCAGAGTTTGAATTTTACGTTCTTGAGCCTTATTGGATGGCAACACTTCGATCGTATAGGCCATTCAACCGGCAGTGAGTATTGGTGAAAAGATCATGGACAGATACGCGGCCATTTTCAGTTGATATTAAACATGCTTGATAGTGCACAACCACACCACTTACTATTAGTCCGTCAATACACAAATATTCACTCTTTTCTAAATGCCCTATACTTTTGCTTCTCGTTCCTACAACATACTATATGTGCTCCTATCCTTCGATCCAAGCGAAAGGCAGCACTGTCCAGTTGTGAGCAAGCACGCCGAGAATAGATCAAGCTGTGATTGTGTACGCTTCGCAAGAATCAAAACAGTGGACTAAGATTGCGATTGAAAGTCAAACAAAGCGCTGGAATCTCAATCTCAGTAATTATTTCAGTTCCGTGAAGCAGCGTACCGGTCTGGATGATTCGGACTAGCACCCGTTCCTCCCCGATAATCGGATCATAGTGTGTTTGAGTTTTGTTTTCGAATGGTTTTTGAGCAGTTTCTGATGAGATGCCCCACTCCTTTGTGTAAGAGAAAGAACCATGTTGATAAAATAAGTACAAATGAACAACTAATTATCACAAATTAAACGAAAAGCTTATAAACGGTAGGCCTGTGTGGAAAAATTTAGTATAAAATTTTACACCCTTTTCAAACTTTTTAGGGCAGAATTTTATGTTATTTTATAATCTACATATTTATACGTAAGTGTAGAGTTTGCAAGAGTTACATTTGCTCTGTTATTTTCGAGATAGTATAGTAGATTGATTCTTTTAAAATTTAGAAATGGCTTTTTTTGGAGCTGGTTAGTTTTTATGGAATTATTTTTTTAGTGTTTCTCTCTAATAGACGGGCACTTCCTTCATCGTCTTGTTATCTGCCAGTAATTGAGCAACAGCCGTGGTCTAGGGGAAAGAAACGAAAAATTGGCTCCAGTTCACCTTAGGGCAAGTCTATCAACTGCAGTTGACCTCTTTCCGTTCCTATAAGAAACTGTCAAGAAAAACCAAAAAGTTCCTTGAAATTAGTATTTTTATGATAATCAGCAGAAATACGAACAACTCCGAAAGACGACTTTCACTTGTGATTTCTGTCAGTAAACGAAGAACAGAATAGAAAGAAGGTATAATATTTGTCGTTGTGAGTACAACGTTCGTATGTACGGTTAACGATAGTGTACACATAAGCTACTGGTTCTGGATCTATACGTGAGCAAGTTCGACAAACAATCAGTGAAACGCATGAACACCAAGAAATCGCAGATCCACCGCTGAGCAGGAGGAACAGAAATTTTGCAACGGGAAACAAACGCGACTAAATCTCAAATAAGGCTTGAAGGAGAGCTTGAAAGTCGGGTACATGATTACCTCACGATGGAAATTACAAAAACTATGAAACCATTGTACTGACAGAATGATGTCCTACCACACAATGATTTAGTTGTGGCATGTTCCCCGTTCTTTTTTTTATTTTCATGTTTTCCTTGCATCATACGTAGATTTGGAAATGTGGGCAAAGGGCTCTTTTTAAGTCAAATTAGTTTAGAAAGAAAGCGGATATAAAGCTCAATAGCAGCTCCACCAATGACATTCAGGACATAGTCACAAATCTCACCAGCACAAGTGCTTCACCAAGGATGAGAGAGAACTGCCCCACGCGCCGGGATACTGTAAATATCTTACTCATACAACTTTTTTTGGAGTTTGGTCAACGTGACCGTTAGTCATAGGTGACATGTAATGGCTTTTTCTTCGCTACACGTTCCATAGTCATCGAGCATTGTTAGATCTTCTTTTCCCATTGTTAAACATCAATGTTATGCTGTTGCCGGACTCGAAACGCAGACAATGACGGCCACTTGATGACGATTTTGGATATGTGCTGAGAGAGGTAGGGTATGTGTGAGAATTGTTGTGAATTTGGGAGAAACGGAAAATGGTGGAAAGCTTACCTTCAGGAAAAACGTGGATTACTAGGAAAAGTAAAGGACTAAACCCTTTGGAATTCTCGTTACCTGAATTTCCTGCATGCACCTGTGTTGCTATCGCATAAGTATCCAGCTGGGCAGATGACACCCGCGCAGAGATTCAGATTCGGCTTAAATTTCATTACATTACTATGCCTAGACAAAGTATTACAGAAAGACAAGAGTTGACTAACCGTCTCCCCTGGAATACGGAATGGCCGACACTTGCCTGAACATCAAAAGGAAATCAGCAGATCTAGTAATAAGAAAAAGAACGGAAACTGTAGAGTGTACCAGTATTGGAGTCACACATCGTTCCTGCAGGACAACTCCCACATGGTATGGTCGGTGGAGGTGCATCTAATTGACGGAAAGGTCGGCAAATGCCAGTATTACTATCACATTGTGTGCCAACGGGGCATATGCCGCAAGATGAAAGCGCTTCTTGTAAAAGGAGAACAACCTTAATAATTTTATAAGTCGGAATATATACGCAAATGAAAGTTTTACTCTCAAACTTACAACAAGAAGGAGGAGGTAGAGCATGTTACGTGGAAGTCGCGCGTCTGCAAGGAGGACGACTGTGCACTGTTTGCTTCCGGCTGAACTCAAAGCCAGTTGATTGACTCACTGTCGTGTACTCAGTTTATTATACCAACAAGTTTTTAATCAGTGACGTAATCTATTGTTAGGAAATATTCGAGCAAAGAGAGTCCAACAGCTTGGTAACACTCGCTAATGGGTAGTGCTCGAACATCTTTGGAAATGCTCCCGAAATTTCTGAGCCAAAGTAGATACGCAAATAGTGTCTATCCATGCGCAAACGCAACCGTTCGACGTACACTTTGGTATGCGAATCATGTAGACACCCCATAAATCCTGCAAACAATGACGCCCAGTTAAAGTAGAGTATGGTGTAAAAAAACGTAGTACTGTGAAAGTACCATAACTTCGAATCCAGCAGGTGAATTACTGGGCAACAACAGATCAGCGCAGGTCCTGCGGAATCCCTGGCGACAGCTTCCTAGAATGCGTATAGTCTGTTATGTCAAAGAGGGTCTATGGATTGACTTTGTCTGCAATTACGACCCCGTCACAGTGCGGCCAATTGATCTAATTTTTACGACTTTTGATGTGTATGTGATTCCTTCCATTCTGATGTTTCCTATTGCCATTTAGTGAAATCTCTTTCCAGACGCATTCTGCGGCGTCCTCCCATCGATGGAACCAAAGCGGTCGTCGTTGCAGACAAGGTCACTTCATCGGCCCTCTCAGAACTCACAGACAATACGTATTGATGGCCTCAGCCCTCGCCAAGATGCTCCACACCAACTCAAAATGGGAGGTTTTAAAACGTTTCCTCACTGAGGCGTGGCTGGCAAAGCAGTGCACCGGCTGGCTTCTCAGACCCCTTGCAGAAAAGCTTAGAAAATATGGTCCAATAATGTCTAGACCACACCCCACCTCCAGTCGAATTTTCGGGCAGAAAGAATTTTTGAAAAATTTTAGACAAGGCTTTTCCGTCGACCTAATGTGTAGATCACGTGTCGCAACCGAGTTACTAGCTATTCTTATTAATAATATCTTCTAAACAAACGCCTGAGGTTGAATTATCCAGAATAGTGGCTCCGCTCGTGTTGACCTCTCTGACCATGTTAGCTTTTCTTCGCATGTTCTAGATGTGAACTCTGCTCTGTCACAACCGCCGTCCAGCTGACATCGATCGATTATTCATAGATCAAAATTGATTTCCAATACATGCAGTCTAATTTTGACTTACCTAGCCAGCAAGTCCACAGCAAATCCCTTCGATAACAGAAGAAGCTAAACAAGTAATCGAGAACATTTTTCAATATAAGCACCTACCGGTGGTAGTTTTGACCGGATCGAATAAAACTAGAATGATCGAGTACTCGAAAATTTGAAGAATATTTTCGAATGTAAAACCCTAGTGGGTAAATGCAGAGATGCGAAGATGCAGCTCTACTGTGCTAAGCAACAGTTGCTAATTTAATTGTTCAGTTTGAAATGAGAAGATTACTCATAGAGCTTGACTCACGCTGACTCTGCTCTCACCATATTAGCATGCTTCCGACCTACAGTCTGTTCGCCACCATCGAACAGCGCGGCGGGGCAGAGGCTCATCACCAGCTGCGGTCAAGAAGGGAGCTGATCCGTTTAGGGACACTTACAGTTCTCGAAATGATAAGCGGATTCCGTGACTGCAGAAACGCGGTGCGCTAGGTGAGCGCTCGAATAGGTCCCGCTACGACTCTGTGGCCGCAACATTGTGAAACCGAACGCGCAATCCGTCTCCCTTTTCGACAAGGACTGAACCACACGAGCGCGTAGCGTCAATGCAATAGTTCGATTTGTGTCGCCTTCTTGCTTCTCTCTACCTTTTCGTTTGGAGAACTTCAGCCGGGTCTAGCTGGTCGTTCTCACCAAGATTATTCTTGGTTCCATCACTGCAGTTCCTCGTGCCGAGCTTAGTCAACAAGTAAAGTGGGCTCAAAAAACATTCCTATTCTGCGCACCTAAAGGCTCAGCGAAGCTGATTAAGTGCAGAGAAACTCAGAATGGTCAATTTCAGGATCCAAACTAAGATGTGAAACTCTCACATACATGGATCAGGTTGCTCTGAATGCTCAACTGTATCATAGGCAAGGCGTGTTGTGATTTTCTAGTATTTTGGCGGCATCTTATCGAAGCAACAACATTTGTTGGACTGCTATGTACCTGAATTGCAACTTTTGCTTGTGCAAGCTCACTATAGTCCGTCTAGCTGGATTAACACTAGAGCTCCTTTGCATTACCTACGATTTTCACCCAGTTTTCTTGTGTTATGTAGTGCTAGGTGTGCAAGGCAACTCTGGTAATAATCCAAGTACGAAGTCCGACTACAATGGCTTTGCTGCAAATGATTCCTGTGGAAAGACCTCATCGCTTGATCCTTTTATACATATATTGAGAAGCAGCCGCTGTTCATTGAGTTAGACATAATTCCCCAACATGGAGCCGCCAACGCATTGACAAATGAGGGACTGGAAATTTTGTTAAATATTCTCCTATTACCGATATGTATGTATTGTGATATTTTGAAAGTGCAGTTTGAATTACGAAGGCAGCAAGAGCTACTTTGCAATGAATATTCATTTAAAACTTTTCATTGATAAGTACCACTCCTGAGCAGATGTTGTCCCACCAACATGGAGCGATAGACATATCTAAACATCAAAACTTTATTATTGGAGCAACTAGCAAAGAATAATCGTGTAAAGCACAAGTAATAGTCAAAACTCCAACCTACAGAGCACCCCCTACGAACTAGTAGGGATCTATTTGACGAAAAGGGCGACAAATCCCAGTGTTGGTATCGCACTGTTCACCCTCAGGACATATTTCGTCGCAGAGAATTAGGGGTGTTTCTTCTTGGCAGAAGACAGTCTTAATGGTGGTGAAAGTTAGGGTGTAGATAGCATGAATTCAAATAATGCCTTCGGTAACAGACTTACGAGAAGAAAAACGAAGAAGAGGATGATGCGTAGAAGTATGTTGCGCATATTGTCTGAAATGTAAACACATTGTAAGTGGAGAAATTCAAGAGTTCAACAGCTAGCGTTTGTCAGAGACAATATCTACGAAACCCAAAAATTTCTGAGAAACTGTGGAAAAATTTTTTGTGGAAGTGGTTGCTAGGGCATCTGAAACGTGAAGGATACACATGAGCTCAGCACAGCTTGAAACTAAATGGAATCTTTGAGTACTGTTAATAAACGGATAAAGAATTGATCAACAAAAATATATGAATAAGCAGTAAAATATTGATTGAGTTGGAAAATCGAGCACAGAATGAAATGATGGGAAAGCCATGTTGCTTTCATCTTGCTCTTGAGAGAAAAGGTAGAGATTTGTGCACGTATGGTAACAAGTCTTGATACGACTTTACTGCATGTATATGCATAGCCCTCTGATGAAAAAAATTAAGGAGTTTTCATTTTTGCCAGAGTGGGCGTTAGGGTTGAGAGTGAGATACATGAGGATAAAGAGAAGAGCCTGTTTTGTAGTGCTAGGCATTTACGCCTTTTGATGGAATATTAATTGGTATTGTAATGGAATATTGACTGATGTACAATTAATATATAAAGCAATATTCTGCTCTGACGTGAGTGGTCTGGATACAAATGCTTTGCTCTGTCAGCAAAAAAAAATTAACGGTTGTTTCAAGCTTCTAAAAATGAAGAAAAACACTTCGACGGTGCCTTTGAAGTCTTATGCTGTTCATGAGTTGACTTGCTTCAAAAAATTCAAATGTTGAGTGAGATATGTAGTGTATATTCTGCCCTTGTGTTTTACTACTACGTGTTACTACTACTTTTGCTTATTTATTGCTTGTTTACTACTTTTACTTTCTTACTTTGCTACTACTTTTACTACCACACTACCCTTACTTGTGTTTTTACTTTCTACATGACTGTGTGGAAGTCTATTTGTTACTATTCTACGACTTTTCAAAGTTATACATCGTGTTTCTAGCAAACCAGCGTAGAGAACCACAAAAATTTGTTGATAAGGAAGGACAGACTCGAGGGGAGCTATTTTTTCCAACACTAAGTCGCAATTGCTCATCTGATTCTTTAGAGGAATGGAATATTATTCATACAGCCTGAATCACACGAACTTTGCACTCGCCGTTTTCGCAAGTCTGGAATCTTCCTGAAATGGAACAAAACAGATTGTTCCATCTCTATTCTTCTCAGTTTCATCAGTTCTCAAAGAAGTTTCTTGCTAAAATCTATTTGCCTGTACGTCGGAAGACTGCACTCATCGGTGAATAGTTTTTTTTTACTGTTGCATATTCGGTGAGCGTTCTATCAGTTCCCTGCCTCGTTGTTGATGGTAATAAACCTAGCTCCTTCTAGGATCGTGGACAACAAATATTTGAACTGTTAAAAAAACTGCTAAAACCATAATAACTCGCATCTAATTGAGACAGTGAAAGATGTATCCAGAAGAAGTGAGCTAGTAGGATTGAGGACAGCTAAAAAAATAAAACTATAGTAGAGCAAGTATCCCCATTGAACTCTAGGGAGCACTGTGGGTATTTTCAGGTCATCTTCTCTCTCAACAACGTTTGTCAGGCTGCTATCCACTGCCCACAGCTGCATTCGTTCTACCAATCACGATATTTATTGGTCTTCTGTGTATAGCTCTGGGATGTGTATTGCAAGCAGCGAATTCTAACGGTAACCAAGTTTTTCACAGTTTCAGTTTTTAGAATTGTACGCAACCATTCATAAAGGACGCTTCAGCATCATTTGGATTGAATAGTCACCAAAAGAAAGCTCAAAAGCATTCCTTAGTCCATCCTGAAACATAAATTTGACAATGGCGCGGATAATTATAGCAAATAAGTCCGTATTCTCAATGGAATATGCCTTTACGTAGACCTTCTTCTTTTCCAGTGTTGTTTCGCAGGATTGAATATGGAAACTGCTCAGGATGCACATGTGAAATCGATTTCGTCTTGAAACAGCCATGGGAGGTTTGTTCTTGTCAACATTTAGATTTGTCATCGATGTTATTATTTCGATATTACCAGTAGCGGACGCAGAAAGGGCGGTAGGGGGGCGTGGGAAAAAAGTGGGGTCTCCGCCGTTTTGGGGACCCAGACAGAAAGTAAAATTAGTAAAAATATTAATTATAATAATTAATAAATAATAAAAATTATATTAAAAGTAATAATAAAAATAAACAACTGCACGCCACTGGATACTGCGTATATCATGAATATGAAGGGAGATTAGAATATGTGCAGATAACTTTAGCTGTCGAATCCCACACGTCGCAGTACACTCCGCTGCAGCGCGGATAACTTTGTGGAAGGGTGAGCATTGCGCATGGGGTGCAACTAAAGTCCCACACCATTGCAGAATGTTCTACGCCTTAGCGGCAGCTAGAGTTCGTTGTACACACAGTTCTTAGACCTCCCTTATCCGCAACCACAGATTTAAATTCGGGAAATCTCGTCTTATCTTTACTGATGATGTAATGAGATATTACTCTTTCAGCTTATTTTGATGGTGTACACACTAAGCTCCAAAATGTCTCGAGACATTTGCTTGACATGTTGAAATTTCTGGGGATTTGACCAGAGAAATCGATCATGTACGATCGCGTGTCATAAAGGCATATCATTCAGTAGAAATCAATAGAGGATTATCGGACACTTACCACCTGCGCGCGTCAGGCCCCGGTGAGACAGTGCATAGGAAGCGGCTGTTCCTGGTCCTTTCTTAGGAAGGACAAATCAACTTTGACCTAATAAGCACAAAAATGTGCTAGGATGAGTTAGACCACCCTTTGAAGCATGTCCGGATGTTCTTTCCCATGTTCAAAAAAGGCGAAACAGCTTGACGCGACGCGTGTGGGTGGTAAGTGTCCATAGACGGTTCAAACGCATGCGGCTTCCGCGTGGCGGGACCACTTAGCGCGCGTAGTCGCGCCAGGGGAAAGCTCCACCATTTTCTGGACTTTTTTGTGTGTTTCGCGCTATTTCACTGCTGAACATGTGTTCTATGTTCCTCAAAACCAGAAAATTCAGCAAAATCTCAAACGCGAGGAAATGGGCGGGTGCAGTCTTTAAGCCCCCAAATTTTCGTCATATTCTGGATCGAACATTCGAGCCCGGATATGTATGATAAGTCACTTGGTCCTTACTATAGTAGTCAAATTTTTGTCATGCTTGGCTTAAGCCAACCTTCAACGGCGAAACTTCAACGATGTTTCAGGGCAAAGTGTACTTCTACTATCGACTGCATCACTTCTACAAGACCCATCGTCGAATCCAAAGAAATGTTTGCAGGGAGCAGCTCATAGGTCTGCATCCGAGCTACTGTATACATGTTAGTGCTGAATCCTTCATGACAAAGCTTCATTGCGAAAGGTCCCAATTGAGTAATCTAGAGTGTGCACGTGAGTAAGTCCCACTACAGTAGTACCTCCGAGAACGGGACCATGTTCTATGCACCAATGGGAGTGAATGCAGCAATTATGTTCAACGGTAAACTAATGCTGCGAGCATGAATTTTTTTGTGTTATTATTCCTTCTTTTTTTGTTTTAGATGTTTTCACGCTCGAGTACTTGGACACGGGAGAGATCGTTCCTTTTACTACAAAAGGAATAACATCAGAAGCTGAGGAGCGTTACTACTCGTATTATGCCCAACTTGCTCCGAATGAGTCATGGTGTGACCATGAGATTGTAAGTGTTGTATCTATCTCAAAAGACAATATTGTAAATATTGCTTGAAGTTCAAACACACTATGAAACCGGGTAGATGGAAGAAGCACATTTGCGAGATGGGTGGCTACAAAAATAAGGACTTCATCGTGTGGATGCGTCCGGTGATCAACTCCGACTTCAAGAAGCTTCATAGAATTCTCAACAACATAGGCACATTTGCTTATGGATTACCAGCAGGAGCCTACCGTTTGTACGTAGAAAACAGTGCGTTTGCTCTTCTCCGCTCACTATTCACTACTATATTTAGGATCGACTTATTGTCACATTCAGATTACGACCTATCTTACCATCAGTTGGCTGGCAAGGCCTTTGAAATGCTACGTCCTTCCTGGTACGGAGGTCGAGATAGCTTCTTGAACATTGTTAGCATCGTCGTAGGAGCCATATATGTTATAGTTGGAATAGTTATGACTGTGATGCATCTGAAGAAACCTGTGGAATAGTATAGAACACCGTGTGATTAGTTTGTTTTTGGTTCCTTTCTCTGTGCGGTTTTCTAACGAATAAATTTTAAAAACACAATGTTCATGGATAACGACATGCTTGATTTTTCAGTTAGTTATTCTATCATAACATTTAATTATAACATTTGAAGACGTACATATAAGCTTCAGACAGAGACTGTGGAATGAGTTAGCAGCTTGAACATAATGCAGTCTTTGCAGGCTTTCCTTTGCATAATCCTTGTAAATTAAAGGATTTAAATTGTTGAGTCGATGTAAATTATAGGATTTTCACGCAGAAAAATTGCAGCTTCCCAATTTTTTGCGTGAAAATCAGATGATCCTAGCAATCTAAAAAAAAGGAGAAGAACAGAAGTAATGACAAATGAATAGATTAAATTATATCTATGGCAATGTTGCTGATACATCACGCTATGGCACGATTGAAATAGTGAGCAAGGGTCAGCTGCCTTCCCAAAATGACGAGAAATAGTGGACTGTTTACTTCAGTCTCAAATTTCCTTCATTTTCTTGCGATCTCGACCAGCTCGGAAGCCGTGCGCGACATTATAGAATATCTTTTAGATGTCAGTATATTGTCACTAGCTCACGTCATCTCTCTCTGCGTCATTGAATATTTCCAGAAACACTGAAAATATCCCTAGACCCATTTCCAGTTGTTTTGATCAGTTTGTGTGGCCATTTTTGATAACGAACACCTAAGAGTGTTATCTAAAACCCAATGACCCCATGATAATGAACACTGCTGTCATGTTAGCTGTCCTCTGTCTGCTGGTCTGCTTCTCGGACACTTCTGCAAAGTATCAGGTAAGCTTTTTTATAACCGTACTGTCTCATACATGTGCAGTAAGAAAGTTTTCTGAAGCCGACATGGCCTTCCCTGGATGCTCGACCGCTACCAAAATGGTACGATGAAGCTAAGTTTGGCATCTTTTGCCATTGGGGTGTTTACTCTGTGCCTGCCTTTAGGTGAGTATTTCATTCCATTCACCTGCGGTTTGAGAATTCGACTTGAACTAGATAGCGCCCGGAATCTTCAGGTCTGAATGGCTGTGGTGGTACTGGAAAGGTACTAGCCCTGACAAGGATGTGGTGAACTACATCAATCGCAACTATAAACCGGGGACTACTTATGCTGATTTTGCCAAAGATGTCAGTGCTATGTATTTATGCATCACCAGGATATTTTTCCTAATTTAATTATGGTTACGTATTGGAAATAGGTTTTTTTCTTGAAAAATTTGTACACAAATGAGAAAAACGAAATACGAGGAAAAATTTCAGTTCACCGCTGAATTGTTCAACGCCAAGGAGTTCGCTGACATCGTGAAATCTTCCGGAGCAAGGTAATGAGGATTACATTCTGACTCGAATTTTGAATGTTTTCCCCTATTTTCTCAGTTTAGCAGCAAGATAGCCTGAAAAATTTAACGATGGAAATAGGCGATATACTTTTCCGACTTATAGGTACTGTTAACTGAATTTTAATCTCAATTTTCCTGTGTCATACATTTTCTGTGGGATTCTGCAATAATCAGTGTAATCTTTATACCGTCCAGTTTCACAGAAATATTAAGCCGCCATAGATATCTTTTTCGCTAATATCTTTCTAACATTCTTCCAGATACTTCGTATTAACTAGTAAACATCACGAAGGCTTCACGATGTGGCCAAGCAGAACAAGCTGGAACTGGAATTCGATGGATATTGGTCCGAAACGGGATATTGTCGGTGCGTTAGTCCACACAAACTTAACTCTAAATTTCTGCATTCGTCCTAATTGTTCTCAGCGAATTTTTCGTTAATCATCCATTCATCACTTCATCTACGTACATTTTACTCATTTTGGTTACTAACGTATTCCTTCAGGAGAACTCAAAGACTCCTTCAAAGGAACGAATGTCCACTTCGGGCTCTACTACTCTCTGTTTGAGTGGTTTCATCCGATGTTCCTTGATGATGGCAAATATAACACTACTGCATATGTTGATGTAAATATGCTTCTAAATACTGATGGGCAAAAGTACTAAATGGAGTGTTTTAGCATGTTTCCTTCCCACAACTGCTAGAAATTGTGAACCGCTACAAACCGGAAATAGTGTGGAGCGACGGTGATTGGGGTAAGACTGATGAGTACTGGAGGAGCAAAGAGTTCCTTGCTTGGTTGTACAATACCAGGTGAGAGCCTCAGTGTCATTGTATCCACCTCCATATTGGGTGCTCAGAACGCGTTGATCTGGGCCACAAGAAAGAAATTTCCTTTTTATAGTCCAGTGAAAGACGTTGTAGTGGTGAACGATCGCTGGGGTGATGATTCAATCGGGAAGCACGGTGGATTCCTTACATATTCTGATCACTTTGATCCAGGTATGCATCGAGACTTCGTTAAAGATTCTGGAATAAGTCAACCACGGACTCAAAAAAATCCTTGTAATTTAGGCAAATTGCTGAGCAGAAAATGGGAAAACTGCATGACACTAGATAAGGGATCGTGGGGCAACAGAAGAACCATGAAGGTTCGTATGTTTTTACAGAATTCTACTGTAATTTTGTTCCATGAATCTTTCGGAGTTATTCTGGCTAGAAAGCCCGCAAGGAATCCATACTGCGAATTTCCACATTTATGTACAAGGTTTTTGCGTTGCAAACGCGTCACCTAGTAGGGTAGAGGCTGTACCTAAGAATATTGCATTTTCTGTGGAACTTCAATGATGGTATGAATCTTAATGGAGAGATTTGTAGACTCCCAAACCTTTAATTCCTTGATGTCTCGATGTCTTTCGGAATTTCGAGAAGGTCTTCTCATGATATTGGAGCTTAGAAGTACGAAGAACAAGTAAAACAGAAAAAGAAAGAGTAAAGAGCGTAGGTGCACTAAAGTTCACTATTTACAGACATATTTTACGGTACTATGTACTTAGACACTTCTAGCAGAATTTTTCTAAGTTCTACATACATACTTTGCAGAAGATTTGAAAAAAAAATGTTAATATAGGGATCGAGCACTAACATTTCCGCACCGTTCTTTCCTTCAAATATTACGATGCATCAATCAACATCCAATAATGCCAGGGCCCCGGCTAAATTAGTTCCAAAATATCATGAACCATCTTACACTTTTCGTCTTAAGCAGATGTTTAATTTTTAGTCACGCCCTTCTCACATCTGCTGCAATGATATTTGTCTCGTCCTTTAGTTTTCGTACCATAGAATTCAATGCTGTCACATTTAATATTTTCAGCGGATGTGCATTAAGCCTTTGTCCTAAAAAGCTAGGAAGCCCAGGAAATACTCTTCCCTACGTTTTTGAAAAGAACATCTATTAATGTCGTGCACCATGCATAGTAGAGGGGCTTGAGCACTTTGATATGAATCCTAACAAGATTGCACTTGAAATATAGGTGAAAGAAAAAATTTTATTCCTGGAGTTCCACTAACGACAATAAAACGGCTATAAACGACTATAACAAAAAATTGACTACTTTTTTATTACAAGGAAGAGTCTTATAAAGAAGCAATGAAGGAAAAGTGGGAAAAATATGTCTTCAGTCCATTATTTGGAATAACGAAGAAACAGCACATGATCCATGATCATCTAATTTTTACTATGGTTCAGAGTTCAGACGTCTACACTGTTCACGAGCTGATTGAACAATTAGCGAGAACTATATCCTGTGGCGGGAACTTCCTGCTAAATGTTGGTCCAGATATGCACGGGAAAATTCCTCCTATATTTGAGGATCGACTCAGAGAGCTAGGCAGGTGCGCAAACAGATTCACGAGCATGGGCCAGGCTTTTAGGATCATCACCCGTTAAAGAAATGATCTTGGGAAATCATGTTGAAATAGTATTAGGTTGGTGCGAAATTAAGTGCCGTTTGGGGTATGCACGAATAAACACTTCTCTACTGTGGAATCTGAACAATTTCAGCCCAACTTGTGTGGCCTTCTGAAAGGGTTTTCCCTTCTCTTTCAAAAGCCGCTTAAATGTTCCGGCTAGCTCTTTTCAGTACCTTTCTGTGGAGTCACGAACAAATGATGAGCTCTTGCGAATCTCGGGTGATCGCACTTAATGACTTCAAACTTGACCATTCTGAATCGGAGGAGCCCGGTATTCTTGCATTTCTTTTGGCTTAGAATCGCCTTTCCAGTGGACAGTGAGCTAGGGGTTCGCGACGTTTTCTTCCTAGGATTTCAAACTCAAATGTGACCATGGTCGTGGTCGCGGGATGTCGCTTGACGACCAGGCGTTGAGGAGAGCCGTGAAAGCTAAATCGGATCTTACCATCCGAACGATGAGAGCAGGGATGGACGCTCACTATACCGCAGTTTCAAAACATCTGACTTCAATCAGGATGGTAAGAAAGGTGCGGATCCGAACACCACACTATCTGACTGATGAACAGTGCCTTACCTGATGTGACATCTTTTCTAACTTATTTTTTCGTTTCAAATGACTCATTTCTGGACGAAATAATTACTCTAAATAAAGCACGGTTCTCGTACAATAACAAGATTTGCGAATGGGTGTGGGTAGAGACGTGTTCCCCACTTCTAAATCCTCCTAAACCAGATCTTCTCTCTAGAGAGGTTGTATCAGGAATTTGGCGGTGCTGTAAGTGTGTGATCCGCTGCAGCCTTTTCCGACCTAGTCAAGCGTTGACAGCAGAGTCCTAGGACTGCAATTTCAGGCTGATGCCCAAAAATCTGCTGTAGATGTGGTTGGCAGTGGTGAACTGAATCAGGTTTTCCCCTGCTCCATTGTAGCACTAAGCCCCTCACTCAAGAACTAACGCGGCAAAAACTGGCACAGTGAGGTATCGAGGTTCCCATTCATTGTCCTCATTCCTCAGTCCTTTCCCTTACTGAATACCACTTTTCCCTATTCCGAGATGCAAATCTACGACAGCAGCAGACCGCTGATCTAGACTATGCCGAAATCGCCTTCCGAAAATTTTTAGATATTTGCGATCTCAGTTTTCATTGTAGTAGCATATTATTTTCATTTGATTGTGAAGAAAGATTTAACGAATTAAACGGGCATTAAACTGATGGAAAACGTTGTGGTTAAGCCAAGTTATAACACTTTGAACTGGAGCGTTCATTTCGGCAATTAATTTCGCACCAACCTAGCATTTTACATATGTTGCATAGCACCTTAAAAAGAGACTAAAAAGGCAAAAATTTTATTCGATTTTATGTGGACTCGGACTCTTTTGATTTACAATTTGCCTAAGATTAAATTCAATAGAATTTACCACGATGAACTGATTTTTTAGATTCCTGAACTCACACTCGGAAGCAATCTACGGTACGAAGCCGTGGGTTCATCAAAATGATACTGGGAATACCTGGTAAATCCTCCCACTCTTTCCATTTTGAATCCAAGAAGAATTTCGTCTTATCTCTCCTATAGGTACACATCAAGAGTTCGTTCAAATGGTTTCCCTCCTGATAGGCTGTTCAATCCACAAATTGAGGGGGAAACAACTGTGTACGCATGGATATTGAATATGCCAACGAAGGATTTGGATTTGAAACAAATAAAGACGACAGATTCGGTTCGTATTAGGAAAGCATGGACTTATCCTACAGATCACCCATTCATACAAATTCATGCGCATTCGTGCAAATTCGTATCACACTATGGCTTTCAGACCAAGGTGTCGTTCCTCGGTACTGACGCCTCATTCAAGCCAGGAGCAAAATCGTCCCTGACCATCAATTTTGAGCGCATTCCATGGCGGCACTTAGTTCGCAACGATGTTATGGTCTTGAAAATTGAGAACGCCGCCTCGCAAATGGTAATTGTCTTTGTTTGGCCGTTCTGTTACTGCGATCACGACCTAAGGTAGTCTTTTTTTTTTCAGCGTGTCCCACACAAAGGCGATCATCACGCTAAATCAAGGACAAGAGCGAGGAATTTCGTCGACTTTGAATGGGCATATGATGCGTTTTGAAGAACCTAGTATCCTGAAAGACTCAGGATATAACTAGAGTAACATTGTGGTTATTAAATATTCAATGTGAACAGATTAAAACGAAAAGCAGCATTTTAGTCTGACCCTAACTGCTCGTAATTAGCACGTTTGAATCTAAGGAATCTACATAAATTTTTCTGCTTATCTTTCTGTGGGTTTTAATAACTAAAATCACACCCTGAAAATTATTTAGTGGTCACTAATAATACAATCTCCTCTGTTAACATAACATGAAGAATGATGCTGGATATTTGCAAAATTTTCTCTGCAAATGATCCTGAACTTTTTCGAATGGTCTTTTCATTAGGTATAATAAATCTACTAAATCCTGTAGACACACGTAACGTGCAACAACTCCAATTACTGTTCTTTCAAACTGTAAGTAATCCTAGCAACAAATGCAACGTCTATCGATTTTTGTCAGAAGTAAAGAGGCTAAAAAGCGTGAAAATCGCAACGCGGGAGACATTTGTAAAGTGACTCATCTGTTTGAGCTTGATTATGAAATGTTTCAAAAACATCGGTCACTGTCACACTGCTTATCGCTGACCGTACTTCTCCTGCCTCGTAAAATGTGATTGTTCCAGTAAATCGGACGAGTCATTCTGGCGCCGCGCTACATTCTTTTTGAGTCATGTTAATACTTTTTACTACTAAATATTCTCTCATTTCGTCCTTTTATCTGTTTCGCTTCCTGTGTACATATCACTTGATTATGGTGCGCCTCTTGTCACCTGATCAGTTCTGCAGAGTTGCAAAGAAATTATCATTGTTGTCATCATTAATTCGTTTACATTCATCTGGATACTCATGGTACGGGCCTTGGAAGGTCCCTTTTGTACTTAGTGCACGACGACCCGTAGTGATATCGCTTGAAATTATCACTATTTTCATCATTAATTCATCCATTACACGTCGGTTGAATAGGACCATTCTTCGGAAGATCCTGAAGTTTTCAAGCGGCTTTCTGATACTGCACTTTATACTGTTTATTCATTTGGGAAATGGGACTTCAGCGAGAACTGGTCTTCATTTTCTTGGAAGTGAAAAACGTAACGGGACGCCGCATTTTCCATCCGAGATCTTCTTGCAGTTTGTCCTGGAAATAGTTCTCTAAGCAATGTAATGTAATCCATAAGACCTCTACTTTTCGCAGTTCCTATAATTCCTATAGCTATTCTTGTACTCTTTTCAAGGTAGGCAATGTTACATGTAGTGGAAAATTCCCCTGATTGCTGCTTCTCCTGAAAACTCATAATTTTTGGGTGATCTTGAAATTCTGAAAATAACTGTAGCTGGGTGTGGCTTGAACTAATCCTTGCTGAGCTCCTTTCCTCCTTCAGGAGTACGGAAAGTGTGCATGCTACACGTTTGGTTCTCGCCATTTCAGGAGCTATTAACAATCTCAATTAACTTGGATTCACGAGACTTCTGACGGGTATTTACAGGATCTTCTTCAGAAGCGATTATTTTGACTCTGCAAAACCCCTCTGTCAGTGCCTTTTATTCGTGCTGAGCTAAGTTTTACACAACCGTGAACTCTTCAAGAACTACATATGTACTGATGCCATTAGAATTGAGGCGCAAGTGATTCAACAGCATGCACTGGCACGTTCTCTGTGCTCTCGTACACCCTGGCAACAGTCAGTTGAGTAAAGCACCGGAAAAAAGAGTGCAAAGAAATGTCGATACTAGCGTGTGCCTTCACAGAGTTGTACGAACGTCGATCTCTACCGTATCTATGGATAATTTAGGCTAAAATTTGAACTATTTATTTTCAGATCTTTCAGGATTGTCAATAGCATCCATTTTTTTTCGGTCTCTTGCTTTTTCCCTTAAACAAGTGAAGAAATGAATAGAAATTTTTCACTGGACACTTGCTTAATCCACAATTTCACAACCCATACATCTTTACAAATAAGATACTTAACGCGGGGGCGTTAATTAAGCCGGACGGAAAATAAAAATAACAAAAAAATTTGTTTAAATAGTGAAAAATTAATCGTTATTATTTGAAAAGTAAAAATAAAAATGAACAACTAAAAGTAATGCAATGCAACAATCTTATATGTTTTGTAAATTAATTTCTAACTCTCGCGCCCTCCCCCCACACCCTGCTTCCTCCACTTGTACATACATACCAGTATGTAGAAAGGTTCACCAAGTTTTTGAATTACTTTATTGAATAGATAAGAATATTGTTCAGGCTTTATTTTTATTGTTCATTTTTATAACTACTATTAAAATATTTATTACGAATTATTTGATGCTGAAATTAAAACCTTCTAGTAATTTTTTTATTCCATTTGGTCCACGAAGTGGCAGAGTTGCCACTTTTTTCCCACGCCATCCTGGCTAGCAACTCCTGCGTCCAGCACAGGTGTATATCTCTTGAGAAGAGTTACTCACAAAATATCTTCACAATTCGTAATCACTTTCACTTCGTTCTGTTTGTTCACCAGTATCACCGTGACTGTGAAAACAACATAGGCTGTGTCAGCTCTGGGTAATTGGCCATTCATTTCCATGCTGTCGTGCTTATCGGTAGTTTGGTAGCATTCAACAATCTGGAGCACGGTTATGGGGCGTTGGTAGTCCAGAGAACGGAACTCGTTTTCACCATGGCTGGCGGCAATTATGCGTTCATCGTGCGTAACGGGTTGACACGCAGCGTGCACGTTACGATCGTGCGCAGTAAGCGTTGCGTTCGCGGTTGGCGATCGCTAAGTGCCAACACAGACCCAGTTGGATAATTATGATGTATCGAGTGACCTTTTTGTAACGATGTGCACAATTTGTGTACGCTCCACTTACGCGACCACCATGATTACCATGTCCGTGACTACTTCCGTAGTCGTTGTGTACGTGACGCTCGTACAGATCTGATAAGAGTAATAGGACGAGACGACATCATGTTGACAATGCGGTATAAAAATTTTCCGTTGTTTGACTCGTCAAGGTGAAACCGACCTCATTATTCGTCGCCGGATGCGGATCGATGGTTCGTACACCTGCAATTTGGTTTGGAATTCAAGGAATATACATAAAAGAAGATGGATGCATAGTAGTAAAAGCATTTCGTAAGAGATAATGGCCGCTTTTCACTGAGACGACGTTGGTAACATTCTAATGGAATCAGCATAAGAAACCCAGGAGAACAATGATTTTCTCAGGTGAAATGAATTTAAACATGGATTTTGACTGCTTACCTTGTAAGTATTTCGAAACTTCTAAAAGATTGGAATCGGAAGCACTTACATGTTTCAGGAATGGTTATGTTCTAAGAGAAAGATACGTACATGTAGATTCCCGCCTGTTCACCTTTCACAACACTTCCTATTCGAAATGAAAATATTGTAAGGAAAATCACCGTCCATAAGACCATGAGGAGTTTTTCAGCACAACATTAATTTAGTAGTAATCCACAGAAAGAAAGCATCCGAAGGCATTCCTATTTTACGGAATTAGTCCTAAAAAATCAGTGTGAGTCGTATGCGATAATCAGTCAATTTCGACACTTTTATGAAACCTTGCTGCAAATCCTTCTACAAAGGAGAAATGCAGTCTCTATGTGTAGTAGGAACGAACTGGGAACGTTCGACGTTTTAATCGTAGTCCTGGAGTTGAAACTGTTTCGTGATTTATGCGAAATATTGTTTGTAAGAATGTTATAGTACGCTTGAGTCCTACGGATTTAAGAGGATTGGCCTAACTGTAGTGTCAATGTTCTTATCTATGCTTTGTTCTTATTTTTCTTAGACAGAGCAGAATATCAACAGATATGCGAATGTTTTGTTTTGAGGATTTGGATTTTTATTATTGTTGGGATGGCTTCTACGAACAAATAACCCACCATTCATGGGTTTGATTCGGGGTATTATGGACAACCAGGATTTTTGCAGTAACATCTGAAGCTGCGATGCTTCCGCGTCCCTGACGTCTTTCACCTCAAAGTTTTGAATGAGAGAAAGAAATCCTGAATTCTGCGTTCATATGTAGTGTTGAAAATGGATTACATTCTCCGAATGTTAGCTCTAACTCGAGCAAAGTTTCCGTTTACTTCAATGATAACTCCCCTCCCCCCCCCCCCCCCCCTCCCTCCCACTTACATATATCACTACAAGTAACACATTTTCAAGATTCACTATCATCTAATGGATTTATTTAAAAATAACTCAAGGTCATTAAAAATTCTTATTCATGTTCCCACCAAAAACAAGAATAAGACTGAGCGAAAGTTAAAAGGAGGTATGAAGTCTTATTCTTCAATTTTTGAGCTCTTTTAAGCCCCACTTTTCGTAATTTCTGTTCCTGGTCCTCGGTAAAGAAAATCCAGTGACGGTATCCTGAACGAATTTGACGCTTCAAAATTATTTGTAACAATCATGTGCGAAAAGCCTCTTTTCCTGTTATTCTAAAACAAAACGTCTGTGGATGATCCCTGATGTCCCAAAAACGCAGATGATGCTATGAGACGTCAATGACAGCTACGAGATGACGTTCACATGTTGATGGGCTGAAGTTCTTGCAAAATATTTTGTTCGTCAGGCAGCAGACCTCCGATAAGGAAAAGAACGACGGACCGCAGAATGGCACGACTGATTGCTCATCTGATTAATACTACGACGTAAATGCCGTAGGCGAACATATTGGTTTTAGACTTGTCTTTCGATAACTGAATTTAAGGACCTGAAAATTTATGGAAATGGGGAAAGTAATGGTTGTGAGTTAGCTTGGAAATCCTTGGTTGCATGTAAACAATAAAGACTAACTTAGGAGATTTTGGAAGACTAGCTCGCGACTGATGTCCTATGACCTTTTTTTGTCAGTCTCAAGCTTTATTCACTGATTTTATGTACAGGGTGTGTGAAAAGCATTGACCGCTTGAAATTTTTTTTGTTTATTTAGTAAGTATAACATTAAAGCTTCAGTATAACCTTAAAGCTATCTTGTTAGAAAATAAATGGAACTCATTATAATCAACAAGAAGCTAGTGGAGGGAATATTGTTGACGATCACGATGGAGCTTTCTAAAGCTACGTAGGAAGGCAAAGAGGACAGTAACTCCTGGCCTGTCTGATTTCTTACATACCATTCTTGCATTTGATTAGGGGTATTAAGGACAACCAGGATGTGGCAGTGAAGGCAGTGAACTTCTGAGACTGTGATGCTTCCGCGTTCCTGACGTCTTCCACCTCAAAGTTTTGAATCATACGAAATCCATGAATTCTGCGTTGAATGGATAAAGTTCTCCGAAGCTCGACCTAGTCACTGGGCTTCTCATCCCAGAAAAGAATTCCCACAGGGACATTGCTTGGTTCAAATACTGTATTTCATCTGCTCTGCTTATGAAAATAATCTCTCGCTGCTGCAGTTGTTTCATTCCTCTCCAACGGTTTTTCTTTGTATGCTGCGTAAAACAATCCATCTTATTTCATTTTTTAAATCGAATTTCTGCTACAGATTGATGTTCCTATTTGCCTGTCATCCTCCAATGATCAAGTGTATGCCTACTATTTTTTCCAGCCTGCTGTGGGCTGCGCTCTATGAAATGCTGACAGCGAATCTTTTTGTTGTCTTAGGAGCGAAGGATGTAAGTGGCCATGACTTTTCATAGATGCATAGTTCGCTATATGTAACCTGGGACGCAGATCTCAAGTTCGGGTTCTTTGACTAAGTTAATGTACAGTTTAAATGAAGTTCTACTGTAGACAAGAATTGGTACAACGTCTACGGTATAGCTACCGTAACCCAGATTACCAAGATTGCCCTGCAGAAAAACTTTACCACCGAATTTGTTGTCAGCATGTCATATAATCCCTCCCCACGCAAAATTTTGGCGAAGGTGCTTTACGCAGAAAGTCAGTTTCAAAATTCACATTCTCGCTTGTAATTTACATTTCCTACAAAACCCGCTATTCTGCAGGCATCCTAATCCAGTTCCCTAATAGGCACCCCACCCATCCTGGGCTTCCGTGAGAAACGACATCGGAACGAAACGACATCGGAACGGTTTCCAGACGAAGACGAGCAACACATGTTGTCCACGACCGTGCGAAGATCACGCCACGTATCGCAGACTGTCGCGACGCATTTCGGTACAATCGCCGAGTGATTTATCCTCGTGCCGAGTGAGTTATTGAAAGAGCTCTCTGATCTTTTGCCCTTGTTCCTAATGTTTTTCGTGGATTGTGAATGGAAGTGCAGTTTGGCTCAGGAAAGAAGTAGACTCATCTAACTTTCACGTGTACAGGAATTAATCCTCGGTCAAGAGACTTTTTACGTTTTTCTCTGGATAAGAAATCCACTAAAAAACCGGAAAGCGGGGTGTTGCAAGCGACCTGGCAAAACTTGCTTTTCAATTAGCATGTGACGTTCATGAGCGATGTGTAAACGAGAGAATTCTCATGTTTCTATCCCCAGTATATTTTCCACGACTTCTACTATGGCTCCCAACATGCATGTTTAAGCTGGACGCCTGCGAGTGTGTAGCGTAAGCCTATGGATTGAGGCACAAAGGCACGATAATAATTTATACGCGCTCGAACAGAGCCCCGCCGGTTTTGGACTCCATCTTGGACCGACGCAATGGAATGAGTAATTACGGAATTGGCATGCGATACACGACAACAATTTCTGGCTACAGAAGTTCTCATAGCATATCTGAAAGTGCAGCCAAACATGCTCTGGGAATACTTGACCGTTGTATCCATCGCAATGTGATTCTTCGAGCATTCACTTCCCTATATCCAGTTTTCATAGCTTCTGTTGTGTTTTCACCGTAGGGAAAAACACAGTAGAAAGGGAGCATTCGTATAGTGTTAAGTAATCCAGCTATATTAAGATGTGATATTCTGTAAAGAGAGAATTATGCCCTTATCTGCTTCTCGAATGTCACGGCACGGCTGCAAGAAAATGTGCAGGGATTATGGCGCTGAAATGAAAATCGCTCGTTTCGGAATGGTGGTACCGTATGAGCCGATGGCCGATTTTGCAGCTGCTCCAACGACTTATTCATCCTCTCATAAACCCGTCTGACGTGGCTATGCCGCCACAGCTTTGCTTTGCATGGATTGACCAGTTTATGCACTTTTTCGGGCTGACTCATGTACACGCTTGTCTATGGGCCCTAAATAACCCATAGCAATTGTCCGCAATATTGCCGGATAGCGGAGATTTCATCACCCGATGACTAGATTTATGAGCATTGATTCTTCGCGTGGAAAAGACGGATGTAATCGATGAATCCTTATTTTTCAACTAGTGTTACCCTAGGATGCAGAGGAAAATGGGAGAGCTGAATTCCGCAGAGTAGTAGCGCGAGTAGAACTTTAGTAACTTGTTTATTAGGCGAAGCAGTAGTATCACTTTTACATTTCAGTCTACCCTTTTGACATTTCATATAGTGAAGAGCAGTAAGGTGTTGTCCAGGAACTCCATTTGAGGGTAACAAGGCAGATGTTTTCAGCCATATTCAATTTTTTCCGGTCAAGCATAAGATTTTACGGAAATTATCCATGGAAAACTGTAGAATTCAGTTAATAACATCCATGACACTCTTCGCCGAAAATGTACGACAAGTATGTTTCTCAAGAGAACGGCCTGTCGGCCTATAGCGGGCCCTAAGACGTGTTTTCAAAGACGCTTATCTCAGAAGAAAGTGACAGATTAACTTCAAGTAGAATACGGATAGAACACAATTTTCACTGAAACCTCTTTCGTCTTGCTTTCTTACTTTACATTATCACCCCACAGCGGAAAATATTCACTGGTACGTTTGCATAACGATGTTGTTTATACATAACTATTTCAATGGGTAGCCATGCCTCGGATGTTCATCCAGTTTCACAGCCCTAACACTGAGTCTATTCTACTCATTAATGTCAATATTGTCAGACTGGAATACATCAACTCTCATGTTACGTAATCGTCAGTTTGTTCTTTGATGGTGATTGATTTAACTGCGAGAAGAAGGAGGAAAGGAAACCGTCAGATGTCCGAAATAGTGCTGCGACGCGTTCTTCCGTGACGTGCAAGTGTTGTGACATTGCCCATTTAAATCCAGGCCCTGTCCGTTTCCTATTCTCCCGTTTTCAATTGTACGCTTATGACTCATGTGAGACAATTTCCTATTTCTTTTCAATCCAGACGCTTTCTCTTCACTATAGATGTCAGTTCTATGGGTGTATGATATTTGATATATGAATGCCGTAGCAAATCTATCCGTGCAGAGAAACATGGCAGCGGATTTGTCGCCGTAAATGGTGTTTTGCAGTAGCGATCGAACGCCTCCATCTCAAAGGGCAATCTGGCCGACGCGCCTCGATGTAAACAGAATCATCGGGCTTATTTGATGTGTTCCGGGATTTGTTTCATTGCCAAGACGGACGAATGGCAACATATTTCTCGTTGCGCCCCGCTCTTCGCCTTCACTCTGTACAATTGCTCAGAAGTATTTGGGAGAGAAACGGTTGCACGGGGCGGGGAGACGCAGGAGGGTGAGGGCGGAGGGGTTAAGGAGACATCTGCTGTTACCCTTAAGATGCAAAGAGTGGAAATCTTCAACGATGGGAAAAGCCGTCTCGTTTGCTGGCGTACTAATTCAATTATCCAACAATCTCTTGATAATTTTTACGGGGAAGGGAAAATTGAAAAGGTCTTACGAGAGGTGCGACGTTGCAAACATCCGTAAATAGGTCGTTTCATTTGCGTTACGCGACGATTCCGAGGGAATCATTACTTCTCGAGGGAAGGGGTGATTTTCGAGTCCCTCGCCGGCGCTACTATGTAACTCTCGCCGCAACCCCCCTCACAACACTTTCGCTGTGCTCAAGTAGAGAGCCAGAGTTGGTGAATATCTGGTGTGTTCTCTGGCGAACGAGCATTTTTCTTTCTTTCATTGTGCATCCGCGCAACAACTGAGCACTCGTGGGCGAATTTCAAACGATGGTCGACGCTCGTTTAATTGAACCAGTGTCTCAACGTGCATAACAATTTAATACAAAGAAGTACTTTGATGTTTTCTAAGAAGAACACCTTCACTGTTTGGAAATTCTTCTCAAACTACAGTATAAATGGATAAGGCGTGTTTACTTAGGATGGGATATAACCATATAAAACAATGAATAGGGTGTTTTTTTATCTCTCATGAGCGATAATTCCTGCTAGTTGCATACTCCAAAGGAACCTTAAATTTACTGGTAAATATTCAGCTGGAGGCGCTAGACAAAGGAATTCGATGTGTTTTGCGCATTTGCGGTAATAACTACGATGTCTTAGTGCTGTTTTCCAATATTCAAGGTTTTTAAAAACATTTTTTGTTCAAGTTTAGTTCTATGTGGGGTTTTTCCTTTTCAATCAAAGTTTGAAGCACCATGAGCGCATTTACTAAATAAATAGACATAAAATTTAATGAACTCAATGGTTTGAGCAGTGGCCCCGAATTTTAAGTAATTGGGTAAGTGGAAGCCCTACAGTCGTTCTTGTCCCTCTTTCTGGACCATGCTGCTTCTCACTTATCCAGAACTTTGGACCTGTTCGAATTTAATTTAGATATGGAAAGTGATTGTATTTTCCAAATTGTATACATCTATTACGTTACTCGGTC
>KN726191.1:50193-78638 GCA_000816745.1 Ancylostoma duodenale
TTTAATTTAAGTATGGGAAGTGATTGTATTTTCCAAATTGAGTACATCTATCACGTTACTCGGTCCCAACTATAGAAGCGAGTGTCAAATACTTTTTGTAAGGAATTTATCTGCTTCTTTTTTTTTGATTAATTAAGTAAATTTAATTAAGTAAGGTTAAAGTTCAATTGTGGAAATCGCTGAACCCTCGCTCTTTGATTAAGTTTCCACGTCAGGAACAATTAATGTTTCGATACTTGATATGCCATAAAGCATTTTTTTTTTGACAAATGCCTTTCGACCATCTCAATTTTTCGCGTCAGATTTAGGTTTATGGCGCACGGATCGACTGATCCGCAGATCTCCTAGTTTCCCAACCGCGTCTGCATTCGGTCTCGCTTTGCGACTTTTTTATCTGAATCTCTGTCCCGTACTAGTGCAGCTGTCACGTCGAGCGTATTGTTGATTCCTGAAAGGAAATCTCATGTCGTATGACGTTTCAAGGCCCCGAAAGTCATCTTTGTCCGCCACAGAACGGAACACCTTTGTTTGTCGAGTCTAATGAGCAGCAACCACGTAACAACGAAAGCCAAGCGATGACCCGCTGTCATTGACTTACTCATAACGGCCTCTTTCATGCGTACGTACACGCACAACGTGTATTCCAAAACTCGTCGCACCGGCCCATTCTGTAGATTTGTCACGCAGGATTGTCGAACGATTTGCCTTGACATAGGGCCAGTCACCACGCGATCGTTGGTATGTAAATGGTTTTTGTTCAGTGAGGGACTAACTGCATATGTACGCTAAGTGGAGAGATTGTATTCGGGAGGCAGATAAGGGTTGAGAGGGAGCAGTTCGTCAGAGGCAGGGGCTGAACGAGATAGTTACTGCCAGATTTATGGCCTATGTGTTGCCGCATACACACATAAAGGCATTGTTTACCAAACATCCAAATGCCAATCCGTCAAATGCGCACTGAAATTCGGAATCGGCAGACCGTCGGCTGTGTTAATGAACGACCGCTTGGCGAATCTTGGCGATTGCGCACATTTCTACTACAGTACAACTCATGTCCAGTAGGTACTGGTTACGGTCTCACATTTGGCTAACTTCAAAAGGAGCGACGTCCTTTCTAACGGGTCTGAGAGGTGAAGAGAGGATTTTTGACGTGATGTGATCGCCTGCAAGTTTAGTGGGAATGGTTGAATCGTCGTCGAGCGCATGGGAAGCCCTCTAGAGGCCAGATGAGGCAAACGTTTTCACTCACCCACGTCAACGACTTGTCCGTCTTGCAAACGTCGCTACGTCTTTGATGTACCGACACGAGTATTTGTGCACCTGCGGCGTTGTACCCAGGTGTGTTTCGAACAGGCCACGATTGGGTATTGGATTAGCCCCATTTATTTGATTTGTGAGGCTTTCAGAGGCACATGAATTAGTATGCAGTCGCCCAAGACGCACAGAATATGAGATGGCGCGACTCGTTGTCAGGAATTCACTACACACACCGGAAGATGATGACAACAGCGCTTTTGCCCACTGAAACAATGAAAGAAATGCTTGTTAGTTGGAAACCTGCAAGCGTCTGTTTTTCCATATTCTTCAGTACTTCGATCCGGAAACAAAAAGTGGGAGAAGAACTCGTGTTTTGAGAGTATTTCAACAAGCATTCCTTCTCGAGACGGTTATTTCTGAGCGCATAGCAGCAGAATTAGAACCGACATGATGAAGAAGACTTTTCTTTTATTGCATGCTTTCAATAAACTTCCATAAGGGGATTTGCGATACTGCTTCTGGTCCCCCCACAGCGCTGCCCGATCCCCCGTCTAAGCTGCTTGGCATATATGCAATTCCCATTCAAGTGCCTGCGTAATGGCTGTCTTAAATCTTGACAATTTCATTGTTTACCTCTTCTGACTCCACATAACGTATAAGTAAATTAGCCGATGATCGTTTGTGCCGCCGGCAAGCCATTGTTAAAGCCTCAAGCTCATTCGACATGTCCGAGTTTGACATACGAAATTGCACTCTCCCTCTCCCTCTCCCTCGCTCGCTAATGCCCGTTGCACTACACCGTTTTCATTAGAGAAATTATGTGACTAACATGAGCCGGAAAGAATGTTTAGGTGCCCTGAAATCCAGAAACGTACGAACGTACGCCTTATCCTCCAGTATCTTCCATTGCTTGCCCATCTGAAATTCGCACTATCTACCTCATTTATCCAGTCTCCGCCGCGGTAATTGCATATATGAAGTACGCCATATGTCATAGGACTGCGGTGGTCTTCTGTGCTCCATTTGTGATTCGATTTCTGTAGCTGGCCATGGTCAAGCATATCCAGCATTCGCCTCATTTAAATTACTTGCTCGATCTCCTCTGCTGTCGCTTGCCTACTAGCACATCAACATTATGAATGATATGAATAATTCCTGGAACATATTCCATATTCAGTTCGCATTTCGCGTTTACAACCACCCTAAAAAGCTTATATGAATTTTTTCAAGTAAAAGAAACATGCATATGAATCGGTAGCATTTATGTTTTTCCATAGTTTGGATGACTATTTGCGCAGGCTAGCCTATTGAAGGTCACTTTGTGCATGCCCAGTCGTATTTGGTTGCTTGTCTCACCTCTCCATTCAATATTAGCTAATGAATGTTTGCTTGGTCAATGAACACACCTCAGAGTAGTAGTAGTCCTCAGCCTCTTCACTCCTGCTGCTTGTGTGCCTTCGTTTATCTTCGGTGCGTTTCCTAAGCCTTTTCTCTCCTCATCGATATCACACCTCTACTTCTCGGCTATGCTCACGCTCACCGTCTGCCATGCTCATCCACCACATCATCCATCCGGCTTCTGGCTCATTGTTTCTCCTCGTGAACAGATTAGCAAGAGACGGGGGTTGACCTCGGCGAAATGTTTACGTATTAACGTGGATTAACGAAAGTTTGAATGGTGCAACAGTCAATTCCAGCGCGACTCACATCGCTCGCTCAATGAACCAATGCAAGACAACATTCATACGAGCGATTTTGTATACACCGAGATCCACACCTGCATCCATTCCTTACTCCCTGGATTTTCTCCAGCCCACCCCTCACCTCTGATGATCGATTTCACTCATATTCAGTCAGCTCGCATGCCTCAATGCTTGTATAATAAGTGTGCTCTGCTACCGTATTACTCCTGGGTGGCGTAAACAAAGCCAAATTTACAGAAGCAACGATTTAAATGCTAATGTATGCAATCGGACAGCCAATGGGGTGTTGCCGAATAGGCACCAAATTGAAATTCTGCAGGATTCGTTGAGTATTTTCAAATCCCCTTTGTTCGGTAACATTTCATCGCAAACCACTGCTTTTTCACGGGTTCGATCCTGCATAACTATTCCGGATACTCTTCCTGTAGGGCAGGTCAACGAAACTAGTGTTGCTAGCGATGAATGGCTACGTTCTCACCATATCCGCAGGTAGAAGTCGTCACAATTGCCAATCAGCAAACCAAAGAGCGATGAATTGTTAATGGTCTGCTCGCATTGGCTTTCCAAGACTTCAGAACACCTGTCTCACCACTAATTGTTGCCTCAGTTGCTACCAGGATCAGACCCCGGATAATGGTTGGCTGTATGGGTCTTTGCACGATTGTGAAAATAGTGTGAAAAATTTGGTGGAATTGCTGGCCTAAAAATAGGTGCGTACAGGCTTGCTATAGCGAAATTTCGAGAGAATTACTCGTATTTTGTGGGGGAGGGGTGGTGTCCATGTGTGTTAGTTATCTCAATATTTACTTAAATCAGTAGTAACTGGTAGCTGAGTATGGCTGTATTTCTACAGACTATATGGAAAGGCTGTGAATATGAAGATATTATGCATCCTGGATGTAAATCCAGAACAACAAATTGTAGCCACTTTTTAAGATGGAAAGCACTGCACTAAAGTGCAACTTTGTTTTGTAGCAACTGCTAGAGTCAAAGCCTGATACGACTAAATATTTGCTTGGCTATCGTTCTAAGTTACGCGAATAGTGGCAAGTGCCTTTGTGACAGGGTTTACCGCCGAGCGATGTGTCAAGTGCTTTTGTACATCCCACCTTGTCATTGTCTTCCGCTCTATCCTCGGTCGGCTCAGTCTGTCGCTGACATTTCGCCGGCCGGCGGAACACTCGCGACATTGTGTCATGACTGCACAAGTTGATGCCGTTCGAAAGCACTCTATTTCATTCGCAGTGCTTACTCAGAAATTCGAACCCGTTAGCTGCGCGTTACACATTGTTATTACGTTTACGGTAGCTTCGCCACATCTCCTTGGCTACAATTTTACTAGTACATACGACTAGGTAACCTGTACTAATCAATGGAATAGGTAACAAGCACGTATTGGGCATTCAGCCGGAATACTCAACCATTCGCCACAGCAAACAGCTATAACATATATTGGACTAGTTATGGTATTTCTAGCAGTAATTTCTTCTAAATCTAACAAGATTGCACATTCACTTCTCATTCAGAAACCATCCCCCGTGTTGAATAGCTAGCTCCCTTTCGATACAACATTTATCTTGTCGGTTTATGTGGGCGAGCTATTTACGTAGCAGAAGGGGGAGAATCTCGGCAATACGTTTACGTTTTCCAGCCGTATATGCATTCGTGTAGTGTTTTGTTTGCTTCTTCTTTGCCAATAAGTGTTCTCGGCTCTGCCAAGATGGATTACCGAGCACGGCAGATGGCGTTTGTCTTCTCTGCATCTCAAAATTCTGGTTACGTCAACCATTTTACCTTGACATGCACGCCTTGTCATCCCAGAACCATTTGCTGTAGTCAAATACACTCCAAAGATACGGTATTTTCTGAAAAGTTTTCAAACATTGTCTCAGATCTGTTTTGCACTGTGAACTAGCTTATTATCGAACTTCATCACCTTTTAAAAATTTAGCATATATAGCGTGTGGGGAACCTTTTAATACGGTACATCTGACAACAAGTGCATTTATTCTCTTATCGCAATGGGGCGTGCGTTCTTTGCCCTGCTCGATTTGCCTTTACAACCGTGATGTCGCCTACGTATTAACCAGTCCTCAATCCTAATTACAGCCTTAAAAAGCTGGTTCAGTCAGTCAGCGATTGTAGGCGCTCTCGTTAACTCCTCTTATGCGTCATAACAGGAGGAATCGAGGATACGCACTCATTATCTTCCTTTTATATATTGAAGATAGAACTATCCTTGGAAACCCTTAAGTTTTCAGTGGTTTGAAGAATATCTGAAAGCCGTAAGAGGCTGGCAGCTGATTTAGCATTAGTTTTGATTGTGGAATCTCAGAGGACTGTTCCAATTTTGCCGAGGATTTGCCATCTATGGGCAAGCGTCGAGGGGATTGCGCTGAACGAAGAAGAACGTGTTGTTTCCTCGTAAGAAGACGAGGCTATGCGTGATTTGCAGGGTGCTACGAACAAAAAGAGTCTTCGACCCGATTAATTACCTATGCCGCGACCCTTCTTACTCAACGCCCCGCTGTAGTGCCTTGTTTCAGAGACGCACCGCCGTTCGTCCCACACACACACACATACACTCACTCACACACCCACAACACAGGCAACATGCACGATTCAATCGGGGAGTTCCCTGTGTTCATGAGGCATTTCGCTGCGCCGTCTCCAGGAAACACGCTACCCGCTTTGGCCGCCAACGCTGCGCGGCTGGCCAGCAAGCGAGTCGGCGGCGAGCGCAAGCGCTCAATCTTTGCACCGCCTCAACCTACCACCGCCTATGATCAATTGCCTCATTATGCTGAAGAAGTACCTCCACAACTGGTTTGCAACCGCCGGCTCGTCGTCTGTTGCTCGGTCGCTGATACCTGGTCGCGTATCTTGTCTCCGGCCAAAATCACACAACTTTTTCTCCACACTCGCCATATTTTGCTGGGTTACCGATTCAGCAGCGCTGACTTTCCGATGATTCGCGTATTAGAGAGGATGTTCATTGGTAGATGAGTCAATCGTCCGCATATATAACATGGCTCCAACGTGGTGTACGGTACGCGGTTGCATGCCACACAACGTTTGGTCGGGTTCACTGTCAGTAAATCATGTTCCTATAGTAGTTGTGTGCCCTCTCGATCGGCCCTCACATTGTCCCAAACACAGTAGTTATCCGTAATCGACGCAGCGCCAGTTATGCGTGCCCATGTCGGTCTGTGTCTTTCAGTTCCACTCGACCACTGATTTGCGAAGCGCCTAGCACGACACGGGATGGCTGGCTGAGGAGTCGCTCAGGCAACATGTCCCTCACGATCTTTTCCTCCACTGGGCATTCTTGGCCGTCTGCTACAACTCGATTAACTGCACTTTGATAAGCGGCACATCGTCAGCGTCAGCTTCAGACGAGTTCAATTTTCGCGTTCATATAGCTAAGCCATGCGACTTCGAGGATGCGCTAATACTACATATTACAGAGCTTTTAAACACAGTCACAAAATGAAATGTGCTCTCGACAAGATGGCTTATAGCGCAGTCCGAATGCTGCAGATGATGCGCTTCAAGCAAACCTAGTTATGCAATGCGATGTTGTTTAATTCACACATAGCCCGTCCTACCCTTTGTTGCCTGGAATTGTCGCTCGATGGGGCACCAGCGTGCGTGCGACTCCTTCGATTTTGAGGCATGGTCATTGATGGATTAATAATTTGATAGCAATTGCGACAACGCGCGTCTAAATCCTCTATCTGTCTCCTCCTTGAAAGAGTTGGCTCAGTGGGCGACACTGTAACGTCACTGCCTACAGTTGTAAACAGATTCATTTTCTGTCGAAGACATACTGTTGAGTAGACGGGAGAAAGGAACGACGGCGCTTGTCACTCCTGTTCGCGCAAGATGAGGGTGTCAGGCTCTGAATGCTTTTCAAATTGGTTCTCCCTTTGCACAACAGAAAACATGTTTCTGACAAGGAGTGTTGTTAGTGAAATCGAGGAATTGCGGGGGTCTTCGATTCTGCATCAACAGTTTCGTGCTAGAGCACATGGTGGGACAAGTTCACGATCTGCAACAATGCCCCCTGTCTAGAACTATTGTTCGAGATGAATGTTCAAAACAATGTTTGTTCATGGTGTCTTTTTAGTGAAGCTAAGCGAACGTATGAGCTTGAGGACTACGATTACAAGTGAACCCTGCGCGCTGTTCCGGATCATGCACGAAATATTCTACCTCAAAATCGCTCACAAACCTCGCCGCCGCACGCAATGTGCGGACCGCCTTCTTGAAGCACCAGTCCGCATGTCGCCTCCCCGTCGCATGTTCGCCGTTTCCCATAGTCAGATATTTCATTTGAGACCACTTCGCTGTCGGCATATTCGACTACTGGACGTCTTCCTAATACACCACACCTTTCACCCCTACTACTGAATGATATCCTGCAATTTTAATCACTTCAGCTTCTTCACTACTACTTCATTGCATTGGTCTTCGTTCATTTTGTTCGAACAGCTTCATTCCTGCACGTGAATGATCGTGTTCGGAAGTTTTTTGATGTTTGTTAGTGAATCACAGCCAGTTGGGAAAGATGGTCTAGCTGATTACTATGAGAACGGAGTCTTGTTTTTTCGCGTTGGCGTCTCTTTTTTGGCGGTTTCACGTTAAATGCTCTTCATTGACGTTTTATGCAATGTGACTGCGCATTTGAGGACGAACTTAGTGAGGTGGGAGAGGAGTGAAGTCGAAGGTGTGATTCCTGCTGTGTAGATGTGTGCATTTCCGATTAATGTCTGCGTCTCCACCCGGTCCGTGCTGTTTCGTGGCCATTCCGACCTCTGGGAACGGGTCGAGTGACCGGCTCATTAACCAACAGATGTTCCCTCCTTCTTAGAAACATCCGATTGCCTTTTCTCAAATTTCAACGTACGATTCTGCTTACGAATGTCTCTGATGCATGCATTCTGCCACAATTATCCTCTAATAACTATTCTCTACTTCTTAGTATTGAAAAGTTGAGCAATGTGCTGTTGAAATGTGCTATTTCGGAATGTTCCATTCGAAGTCCAATTCGGCATTCCAGCAAGTGGCAAATCGTTCCATTTCTATTTCACTCCTTGCATGGCCCATGCAATACTGATGAATCCATCGTCATATCTGGCAAATGCATCTCGAGCTGACGTGTTTCACCTAATGAGGGGACCCCATTATAATAACAACACTCGTTTCATCGTTGCTCGATAAGCAACACTCAGCTATATTCACAATGAAACTGACTCACCCCGATGATTCTCAGGTGCTGATAGTAATGAACCTTCTTGTCGCACTAAGGACACAACGCCTTTTCTTCTGCAAAAAAAAAACCACGATTCCAGTTTTCCTATTCTGTGGAGAACATCATCCTCGTACGAGGAATGGAAATATTGTCAAGCATGGTAAATTCTGCTCATTTTTTCACCTGAATTTAGTTACTTCCAAATCTGACTATGCTCTTTGCCCAGCACCTTCTATCAGACACAGTTAGCTGCTCTGCTTCTCTCCATCCTGTACCGAAATAGCATTTCTATGCGCTGACCATCTCTCTACACGTGTGTCCGGTCTTACACTCTACACTATGTGTATACCCGACCTTCTAAGCTTTCGAATGTTGTCGATGGACACATGTGGCCGACATTCGAAGTCGTTCATTAGTGGAGATAAAGGTTGGAAACTTGGTGGAAAAAGAGAGTCGGTGAAATCCAATTGCTAAGCGGCTCAGTGATGTGCTATTTCTTGGATGCGAAAGTGTTTTCCAAGTGAAAGAAGCGGCGATTACGTAGACGTTGGAATTGTGTCGCTTGAGAGTTGAGAGAGAAGCGCCTCGGCTGCCGCCACTGCCGCAGCCGCCGTGAGCTATTGAATGAGCAGGAGGAGGTATCTGCTGTGACGAGCTGCTCCGACGCTGGTGCAACTATCCAACAGACAGCAGTAGTGGTTACGTCGCGTGAAAGCGTCGGCTCGGAGAGAATGCCGCATGTCAACACTGTATTGGTGTCATGCGTGTTTGTCTTCATACGCGGAGCGCTCCGAAACTCTACACCCATTGGAAATGCATCTCCCTACCCCTTGGCTTCCCGTTCCACACCCGTTCTCCTCAGCGTCCGGCTCGGCTCACCACCATCTCCTATCGTTGTTCCCTGTCACTCTGTGAAGTCGCGTAGCTGAGAGCGTTTTGCACGCGTCCCGCAGAAGGAAGCGTCACTGCATCACCAATTCCAAGACGAACTTCCCTGAATGATGCAGACGCAAGCAATTATTATGGGAAGGGCAGCGCAGGTGCTCGCGGATGTGTCGAAGGGTTCACACTAAGACACTGCTCGCTTCAGAGGTGCTCACCATCAGAAGGAAAGCCAAAGTGCTCGCGGCTAAGCTCGGGAAGAACAGGAGCTGACGCAGGCGTATCGCATTTGGAGCGCTGCTGATCCGCCGTGCACATCGTCTTGCGCGTCGCTACGACCGTAATGTGGCTCTGAAAGGCGAGTATTACTGTTGCACTCACGCGCGCAGCCAATTTCCCTAATGGCGTCGTGCATAAGTGTGAATAACACCGCCGCTCTATTACGACCGCGCTTTTCCTATTCCTCGCATGACTTGTTAGTATAGTAGCAGCACAAGCAAGGCAAGCTCATTCGCCAGCGGCCTGCAGCAGGAGCCGGCAGCAAGTCCCAGTATCCCTCCCGAGTCTCCTCGCACCTCGTTGTCTGCAGTGGACGAGTCAGGAAGGCCGACCACCGACCGACCAACCGACCGACCGCGGGCCGCGCATCGCACAGTGGGAGATAATTAGCGACTGTGTAGTGCCTGTAATGGAATTTACCTTGACTGCGCAGCGTTTCGCTGTGCTTCCCAATCAATACTCTTCAACTTTTTCCACAGTTCCGCGTTACGTACACTGTTGAATCGTTTGGACGGTCTCGTAGTCAGCCACAGCTGGACGAGCTTCGTCTCGGGCGGCGTAGCTCGGAGGAAAGTTTGCGTACTGTGTCCGGCTCGGAATGGCGAGCAGTCATTTCACGCCACATCGCGTGCGTTTATTATCCTATCAGGGCTGTATAGATAGTAGACGGTAATTCCAGCCGCCATTCAGCCGTCTAACAAAGATCTCGCACTCGTTGTGCTCAGCTTATGCCGCCGAGCGGGCGACATGCGGCGGAGCCGATACTGATGCAGTTTCTACTTCGCAAATATTTTGCCTCTGAAACCCGAGACACACTGGGATTTTCTGGGTGGGCCAAGGGAGGGCCTCCACACGATCATTTTCATTGATACACCCTCGCGCGCGAATAGAATGGAGGTCCAGCTGGTGGGGGGGGGGGGAGGGAGGCGTCGTAGTTCGACTGCAGTACAGAGCTACAGTGTCTCACTTTCACTCTTGTTTGTGCTTGGACCTCGACGTTCTTCCTCGCTTTCTGCTTTCCCTCCCAATCAGAATGCGCACGGCGTGCAGCCCACTGTGTTTCACGCTCAAGCGGTCGCGCCTAGTCAGTCGACCACACCTACCAGGCTTTCTTCATCTGGGTACTAAATATCCCGCTATCCACTTCCAGCATCCTTCCTCTCACGCACAAAACCTCATCTCACATAAGTCACTCCTATTCAGTTGTTTTTCGCGTTTGTTGACTCTGTGATCGTTTCTCACCGCCTCAATCTGTGCCTCTGCATTTCTAACCTATTCGTTGCAGGCCGGTCTGTTTCCGCAGCAAGGCTGGCGGCATGCCGCAACAAGAGGAGAACCGGTCCGTTTCTTCATACAAACTCAAAAACGGCACAATAATAGCGCTGTTTATTTACTTTACTGTTGGTATCTGTTCAGTGTCAAAGTAAGGCGTCTGTGGGAGTAGAAGCGAAATTGTTCACGCTATTGCTGGCGTACCGCTTGCCATTATAATATTGGGGCCACTCAGACATCCACGCACACAGAGGCGCGCATATAGGCGCATGCACACCTGTTTAGTCCCATTGCTAGACTCAGTCAACCTCGGTCATCCATTCGAGGGCAACGGACGGAGGAGTCAAATTGCGTCCCGACGAGCGTTGGTGTCGTCGAATCGAGCTTGTGCCTCTTGCCGTTTCCCACCATCTAGATGTATACTTGACTCGCGGGTATAATTGGGGACGCCCCCACATACACGCATCCATCGCATGCAACTAACCCGCGCCTAATTTCGTGCTTCATCTACGACTAGAAAACATGTAGCCAGTGCGTTGTTTTTCACCGCACACACATGTAGTCATTTCGAATTCTCTCGTCCAATAAGCAATTTGAGCTTTATCGCAATACTTTCGTTTTGCGTATGAACCTTTAACCTTTTACAACGTTCAATTGGTGCTTCGCGGCTTTATGCTGGCTGATGTTACATGTTCAGAAATACGGGTAGCGACGGCGTGTGCCACAACAAGGTCGTCGCCACGGATATGCGGGTCCGTCATCAAACGCAACCACGCGACATCACGCCGGTCAGTGCATCGTTTTCCTTTCGTTTTGCAACAAGTGTAACGTTCTGTGCTTTTCTGTACACCTACGTGACGGCTAGCGTCAGCCGCTGGGAATAGCAGTCGAAAAATGAGACATCGGCACGGTCCCGGAAGGAATTGATGCCTGGCTAGATTGTGCGAGCAAGGGTCGCGTCGGCTCGTGCCGCCTCATGATCTGATATTGCGTTTCTGCACCGGTTGCTTCTACTACATATTGCCGAAGAAACGAAATTTCATCCTTCACTGCTTTCTGCGCCTTACGTACGTATGTACGACGTAGGCAACAACACGTAATGCAACAGATCATATGACGCCGAAATTGTTGTTTGGAGTGTGCAAATGTGCGAAGAGCGAGAGCTCTTGTTTTTCTTGAAGTGTTTGCCTCTTCCGCTCTGACCCGGCGGTCGTTTCGATCTCACCGTCTGCTCGCCATTTTTAGCTGCTTATAGTGTTCGCACCTCGAACACCTGTCATCGCTCCCCTTTTTCTCGCTGCTATTCACATCCTGAAAGAGCGCAATACAAAAGTGTTGTGGAAACTTCGGGCCCGAAATCTTTCCATTCATCCTGCACGTGTTGCGAGCAGGAGAAAAAAGTTTCCGTGCGGACATACACAGATGTCTCATGAAGATACATTCAATTCAAAACCTACAATTCTGAACGCGTCTGAGCAAACTAGCGTGAGATCCATACGAGAATATTAGGGCGGAGAGCAGCTTTTGGGAAGAAATGTAACTTTGCAAATCTTGTTTAGCTTTTATTCTTCTCATTAGGTGCGTTTTTGCCGTGGCTTTACCAGTACTAACAGCAAATACGCAGTCGTTTCAAGTTCCGGTGCCATATTGCGAGAAATTCATTGGGCAAACGTCGACATATGCACGACCTGAGCGTTTAATGCGTGAGCAAACCGAACGCGGGCCCACCACTGTGAATGAGGAGCTCAGAGAGCGCGTTAGCCTTCGTTCTTGGCTTACCAGTAGGCAAATGAACTGGTTTCGATGAATATGCGAGTATCTTTGTGATGCACCCGATGCGAAATGTCATTACCCGCGGCGAGAATCAGATTGCGGATGGGGGACAATACGACTCTGTGACGATTTCATGCTTCTACTCCCTCATCACACTTAGTGAAGTGGTCTTCGGCTGATCCTCTCTCTTGTCCTGGATATCCCTCAGTGCGGCTATGCTGTGGTATTGGTTTGGTGCCCTTCGAAAATGAAGTCGCTTTTAAAATTTTGAGAGAAGCAGTGGCAGAAATTCAATTTGTGTCCAAAAATTCTTCGGTTTGCTTGATTAGCATTACCACAAAGGGTCGCAGCGCAAGTCTTGAGGGTTCTACTGGGGGTGATGCATAACTTCACAGAATATCTATCTTCTCCGTACGTGAACGAATGCTATCATTGTGCTCTAACAAGATTGCCGACACTAAGCTTTTTTGCACCTCTTCCAGAAAGCGGCATACATAAAAAAGCGGCATAGGCTTCCGGCATTTGGAGGTAGTATGGCTTTACGAGTGTCACACGACTACTTGTGCACCTCTTCTGGATCCAGAGGCGAAATTAGAAAAGTAGGAATTTAGAGCGAAGTGAATGAGAAGTGATACCAAAATGTCCACATTCAAGTCGCTCGAGAATTCAAATTCGCTATGATATGCCTCAAGAATGATTTCGAAACTTTTCAAAAGAGCATTCAATTCGTCATGTCTTGCATTTAAATGCGAGTCCAGCGGGAAAACATCGAAAGGTGTCTGGAGCTCGTTTCTCACCAAGTTTCAAACCACTTCCCCTCATGCTCCCACCAAACTTCACATGCTTTTTGGACTATCGCTGCGGTGCAAAGAGACCTATGGGAGAGCGACGCAAGAAGCTACAATTTTATACGAAACACTTAGTCGTACACCATTTCGGGGACAGCTTTTTGCATCTTACCGTGTGTGAAGGCGTACGATGTGTATGTATTGTAGCAGAAGCATTATGCGATGCATTACGGCATTCAGGAGCAGCGCCTTCTTCTAGCACCCTTTCAATTAATGTGCATTTTATGTACGAGAGCCTCATTTCGTCCCATGCTCGGCCTTCGGGGCGTGGTTCTCAATCATCGCACTCATGACAAGCAGTGCATTCTTGAGCGCCTATTACATATGTTTCAAATTTTTTCGAGTGCGTAAGGTGTTAGTGCATGAAAACATCGCTAGGGCCGTTCTCACACATCGTTGAAAAAAACGATACGCGTGAATCGACATGAAGCATTGATGCGTGCACTTTGTATGCTCAGATAATGCGTAGCAGCGGGAAAAAACTTGCACCTAAACTTGGACGGAATTCACTCACTTGCGGACGGAAGGCAGGCGCTGCTTTGCGATCCGGCAATTTTGCCTCCGGCTTTGGCGTCGGCAACACGACGCACGAAGCAGCGCCGCTCCAGTTCATTGTTACATGGACTCGCATCAAGGCGTTTGTTCGTCCCTGCACCCCATATGGGTGCTGGTGGTCCGTTCGTCAGTCGAGACGTGTGCACAGACTCGTTGTCAGTGAGCCGGCGAGAGAATGTTGAATGTTGGTCGGTTGCGATGTATTTGAGAAAACAGCAACGAGGCGGGTGTGTGGTGTAACCGGAGAGCAAGTTCATTGTGCTTTGCGGGGGGTATCGCTTACGGTTTTAGACGTCTCACTAGCTCAAACAGCACCGACCTTTTAGCACCCATTTGTCATTGCGCGCACTCTAGGGAATTCTGTCCTTTGCCGAAAATTGTCTGCTTTCACTAAGTAAAGTCGAATTTGTTTCCAACATCGGTCTCATTGCAGCGTTCTCTTCCCGTTCCGATCAGCGGCTCGTCGTCCAACGGGTTTTACGTGGGCACCGTCCGGGATCCTAGGTGAGTTGCACATCACCACCGTCAGCACCTCGAGCAGCAGCAGCAGCAGCATCCGCAGCCGCCGCCGCTGCCGCCAACTCGCCAGTACGCGATGAGCATTCGCCCCGCATGATTGGGTTTTATGTGCGTGCCACCTCCGTTATGAGCATGTCCTCCTTTTTCTCACGGTTTATTTTGTTCCCACTATCAGTGCTGTCCTGTACATGTCGTGCTTCAATACCACGGGTGATATTGAGCAACGAATATGTGCGGGATGGCGCTCATTAGCGAACTCATCCCTCCTCCGTGTTGAGTGCTTATAAGTGCTTGTGTGTGACTGCCGAACGAGAATGTTTTCAATTCAGGCGTTATAGTCTGGGTGCCATGATCAGAGCGAATGAGAAAAAGTCCTTTGCCACTCGGCCGCGAAGGAGGTGAGTTGTTTTTATGCATATCTGAATTTTACATGATTTCTTGGAACGCTTTGTCATGAATTGCCAGACGGCACTAGTTCCAGCGTCGCATTCGAAATACGAAGCGAACATAGTGAAAATGCTCAAAGCTTTGAATAACTTGCTTCTCATGCTGTAGAGCTCAAGTAAGATATCGTAGGCAGCTGATGAGAGTAGTATTAAACTGAAATACTATGATCCGAAGAAAAACTCTCCTCAACGTTGTTAAAAATGAAATGGTCCTTTTGAAAACGCAGCTGCTGGTCCGCACGAAGACGTGCTTGTTTTTGGATGCTACCGCAGTAGATGGAAAACACTCCAGTTTTTCCACACTTTTGCGCTCCTCACCCTACCAAAGTTCCCCCGTCGGCTCATTTCGGCTGCAGCAGTCTTTCTATTACTTGATCCATAAAGGTTTACATTCGGTCTTTCTTTCTAAGGATTACACAGAAACAACTACTCCTATCCCGGTTGCAAATAGAAAGAAAAAAACAACAAAAATAGCGTATAAATTATGAATTGCTATTATCAGAGTCACCTCGTCCTCAATGTCGAGTTCATCAGACAAAGGCCTTAAGGAGGAGTGTGAGGAGCTGGAAAAGGAAAACCGCTGCGATCGCGAGTGTAAGTGATCCGTTGACAAATTTGTCATGTCACTTCCTAACCTAATAGAGGCAACTAGCCGAACAACTCGTACATTCCGTTCGTGGCGTCATGCTATACGTCGGCTTTTTCAGTTACGACTTTCTTTTTCGATGAGGAAATGCACTTGCTAGCAAACGAGATTGCCAAATCTGATCGTCGTTACAGCTTGATGTCTTACGAGAAATTAGCCTCACCAAGTAAGTTACCTACCCCTGAGCTGAACCAGGATATTCTGCCATATTCCGCTTTTTAGTTATGGAAGACGAGCCTATTCGCAACTATGAAGATCTCGTTCCTGGAAGACATCGTAGAAGCGGCAATGAACGTGTGCATCCGAACAGTTCGTTATTATTCGAATTTATCATCTTATTGAATTAATTATAGCAAAAGATTCACTACATATTGTTTATTAATCAGCGTTGTTTCTGTGATGTATATAGGCATCTATAACCTTTTCGTACGACATGCTGTTTTTAGACTTGTACACTGCATTTTCGCGTTCGAAGAGAAGGCTCGAAAGGGACATGCCGGCATGGATCGACATGGATCCTTCGGGAAAGAATGATGAACTTAGATACTGGCAGGATCGAATAAATAATGTCTATCAAAACTTCTCCAAGCCTTTTTTGGTCAGAGTTTGTTCGGCACTAGAATCGTACTGCTAGTTTCCTCCCTCGGATGGTAGTTCACGGCATAATTACAGCAGCGAGACCGTGCCTTCCGCAGCCGAACTGTGGGTGTCGAGGGATTCCAGTCGGAACCCGAACTTGATTCTGTTGGCAGTGCGCCGTCGCAAGAGCTGTGTGAGATCGGCAGCGAAATCTTCGGTTTCTCCGATGCCGAGTCCGATGTCGACTGAGCTGTGTGTCACTTGCCTCTAAGCCATAAATATAATGTGAATGTTTTGTTGTTCGCCGTTGATTCTCCACATCATTTTTTGTTTGTTTCATTATTTTTCTTTCGTTTTTCACAACGTAGCCTTCATATTCTGGTCTCCTCATGAGGTGATGTTGTTGCTCTCCTCCTCTGGCACGTTTTTTAAATGTATCTCCTGCTCCCGGCTTTACTATCCTAGGCTACTTTGATGTGCAATAGTTGTTTAGAATGTGATGATCAGCAACTGGTTATGCCTTCGTTCACTCGGCTCTAAGTGCTTTTTTTTTCCACGAGCCACGATGAACCTTCACTACCGTCCGCGGTCTTGTTATTTAGTCAGTATATCTTCGGTGTGTTGTACCGGCCGTCGTGCCTCGCTCAAAGCCCTGGTCGGCAAATCCAGGCATTGGCTCCCGGCACCTCGCACCGTCAATTTCTTCTTCGCCTTTGAGGACTCGATTCCACACCTGTTTTTCTGCATAATTTCCGTTATAAGTCATTGTTAGCATATTCAAGGCATCCGCGTAATCCTGTCCATAAATTTCGTGTATGTGGCTGAGATAGCTGTAGATATGTTGCATGAAATGATGTTTGCATATACTGCTGTAACTTCTCGCTCCCAGTTTCGCGCGCCGGACACTTTCCTTACTTAGTTGGGTTCGAAGTTCATTTCGCTTCTTTTCTGAAAGCTATTCGAGTGGTAGTATCCGTTTTCTAGTGTATTTTTGTGCAGCATTGCTCCTATTCCCGGACAAGTGTGTAACCTGTCAGTGTGTTCTGCTCGATTCTCAATAAATTATCGGTACTTTCTTTGATACACTAGTTTTTGCTACATTCACAAAACTGTGCACCATGGCAACTCCATCATCATGGCTTCGAGCAGGAACAACACCAGGGGAACGGCAAGGCAGTGATTTTTTCCATATATTCTATCGACAGGTTTCAGGACTGACTTAGTTGCACTTTTCCCTCCAGATATCGAGCCCTCCCATCAAACAGTCGGCAATAGTGTACAACGCGACTAAATTATCCCATGTAGGGAAAGCGTAAAAAGTCATCTACCGCTGGTAACCATTGGCAACGCGGCTGTGCTTCCAACACTAACTATCGCAGTGCATGCGTGTCGTACTGCTCGTTCCACAGCTTATATGACCAACGGAAATCGGTTTTGTCCGGCTAGAAGTGCGTCGATATTCGCGGCTCTCATCGTTTCTGTCGCCTCCAAGAGAACTTTCGGGATAATCAGCACGCATGAGGTTTGAGTCACTCATCCGAGATTACCATTTCTGAATGTCATTCAACAATGAGATAAGTAATCCAGGCATAATCGCAAAACAAGGATGAGAAATTCAGGATTTTTCTTACCTGGACAGGTTTTGCTTCCAATCAGCAACGGGCCACTTGGAATACTCGCTCACGTATCCTAGCGTATGTTAATAATTTGTCTCCGTTTCAAATTAAAAATGCATCCGGAGACTAATTGCACTTACAGAGCTTTGCTGCTCCTAGTCTGCTTCTGTACTATGACACTAGCGATCAGTGGCTGAGAGCTTACAAAGAATTGAGGGTCAGTAGATTTAGGCGGAGCATTTTTTTGCTTCCTAATACGTCCAAAGTTTGAAAAATACGGCAATGTAGTCATCTTCCAGAAATGCGAGGATCGCAGAGAGGTTTTGACAAATCGATCGCTTGACCCTGCGATCGTAAGTTGCTCTTTGTCGGTGTTTGTATTTAAGACGGTATTTCTCTGCTGGAAAATAGCCTCTTTCGGCCGTCGTAAAATCGCACTTAGTCGTTCAGATTCGTCTGGATCCTTACGACCGTTCGCTTAACTTGTTGGGAGCTCGATGTCGTTTAATGACGGACGTATTTGACAGGGAATGGGTCAGGTGCAAAGGAACCAGGACGTTCCAGTAAGTTTTCTCTATGGAAGTCTTTCCGGGGTTCAGAATATCTCTACAATGCGGTTATTTCGGAATTTTTATTTCATGCCAGATACATATTGCAGCTATAATAACTTATGTTTGAAGAAGGTTTTTATGTAAATAAAAAGAACGAATCTCTCCAATGAGCTGCCTATTTTTCTGACGGATATCCTTTATGGGGTTATAGCGTCATGACTGCATCCATAGATCGTTCCAGATACGGCGATGCCTTTTTGATTGGTCTTACTGAGGTCAATAGAAACTGGATCCCAGTTTGCTCAGTACGGCCAGATTTTTGATTTTCGAGATTCATTCTACCTAAAACATCATGTAACCACATTACTACGCACAGTATATAAATCTGTGTAGATTTCGCCAAAGGGTTTTGAATGATTTGAATGAGGTATTTTCTTCAAACAGTAAGGGATTTTTCTATTAAAAAAACATTGGATGTCAGATTCTCTAAGTTAATATGATAACACTGCACTAGTACTCGTAATACTATCACTAATAGTATACTTATTTTGTTAACTTTTATTCCTTCCATACAGCATCAGTCCTCAAGCGAACGCAGCTATAAATCCTCATATTGTTTTGTTTATGAGAACAGTGCGTTTTTTTTTTTGAATTTCGACATTTTCTGAGCTCTGATTAGTGATGAAAAAGCATTTTAATTTCTTAAAATTGTTATTAATTTAATTTATTAATTGAAATGCTCCGGTACTAAAAAACAACACCTCTCCTGGGAATCTCTGGTTGAAAATTGCAGCTCTTTCTCCCTTGTTTCAAGTTTCGGAATAATATAATAGAATGTAGTAATACCCTAAATATACATATGTGCTAAATCTCGAATATGCGCATTTGGGAAGCTCTATAATTTTTCTTCATTGACCATATGTAATGCGGTATTTTTGGGCAAAATCTTCACGGAAATCTAGAGATTTGCGAAACGTCCGGATTACTCATATTGGAAATAAAAAATCTACGGAGCACAGTGTTAGCATCAGTGCAATAGAACCCCGTAGGGCTTACAAGTATGTAAAACAAATAGTTTTACTTTCTGATCATTGGTTAGGGTACTCTTGACATTTTTATTCTGAACTTTAAACATTAATTGATAATTGCAATTATAAATAGTGTATTTATGACAGACTTTCCCCAAGTGTCCACAAATCAGCGCGCAAAGCTTCAGTCCTTAGTGGATCTGATGGTGAGCGCTTAGTAAGGAGCGCCAGCTGGAAATTGACAAGTGGATTCCGCCTCCACAGATCATTAATGCTCTGGGATTACTACTAGAGTAAGACTGAACTTCGAAATAATTCATTACCACTAGCTAGAAACATACATTTGAGCGATCCTCAGAGATGGATCCATCTCAAAATCTGAAGAAGCGGCCGATTGGTATTTGATAAATTATATTTCCACTAGTTTTCATTTCGATACTCCTAAGCCGCCCAACCACACTGTACAAGTCGTCCACCGAATGTTCTTCTTGCAAGCTGCTCCCATCCGATCGATGAGGTGCTGTGGATGATACACTGCAGGCGGTTGAGAACTCATACAAGCCATAATTGGATAGGGGATTCAAAAATGACTTCCTAGAAATTTCTGGAATACTTATTTGGGGCAATGTAAACTCATCATTTTCTCAAAAAGATTACTGAACTCAGAGAGTATTTGAGGATAAACGTACACTACTCGGTCCAATTGGCGTATAGCGGTCCTCACGAATCCCAGAGAATCCTTCTCAAAAACAACCATTCAAAAAGTTGAATAGGCTTTCGTTTGAGTAAAGACAACTACGTAAGTGACAATAAGTTGGGTTTTCTAGCTCCCGAGCTTTCCACTTCTAATTTTTCCATTTTATCACATCCAGAAACGCGAAAGATCCACGTTCAAATGGCAGGTGTCCAGGTTCACGTCATTCTAAAACCACTGCCGCCTAAAAAGTCGCACACTACTAGTTTCCATCAATGGAGGCCTATAACCAGCTCTGCCGACATAAAAAGTGGTAGTAATACAAACCAAGCAATTGAGCGGTCGCTTTTTTTCGCGAATGGAGGGAAATTGAAAAAGTTACATGAAAACCTTGCCATGTAGTAGTGTACTTGCCTGCTCTAGATGCAAAAAAGGTTACTTTTTCAAGATTAATGAAATTGCTCTGTTCAGTGATGGTGCTTATTGGTTTAATAATTAAGTAGGTACCGCAGGGTTTCAAAGATTGCGTGGATTTTAGAAATCGTCAATTCAGGATATCATTTTTGTGCACCTAAGGAGCTTGGACATTCCATTCTGATTGATTTCTTTCCATTCTTCTGCTTATTATCAGTCCGTTCGGAGGAAAGAATGGAGCGGAATTGTACTTTTTAGTTTTTGATTTTTATTTTCGACTCTTAATGATTGCTTTTTTTTCGGAAAAAAATTAAAGTTAACCGAATATTGCGGCTGAAGTTCCTGCTTTTCTCTGGATTCTTTCTAATCCTATTTAATAGCTTTAGAATTGGGAAAATGCACTAAAAAAGGAACATTTCCATTCTGGGTTTGAAGTTCCGGAAATTTCCAGACTTTTTCAGATGGTTGAGAGATGTAATCACATCATATTGCTTAGCTTAACGAGAATTCTATTCGAAAAGTCTCTTTGAAATTCACGCTTTCTCGGAAGCAACTACATTTCCACCCTTTATCCTTTTTTCCGTTGCTCTAATAGGACTACATTTCGCTGCATAATTACTGGAAATTGCGGGCTGCTAACAAATTGATCTGCAACATTGCACGTAAATATCCCTATCCAGAACGTCAGATTGCACTTCACCAGTACGATGCACTTTAAGAAGATGTCAGAACTTCCCAGAAACCATTAGTTAACGATCAAAAAAGCCGAAGCGCCTGGTACATAGTGACACCCAGTTTGATCAACTTGTCCAAGTACGTGGTGCCCATGCTTTAGCACAGTCTTCACCCAAATCACACAAGGATTTCTCTCTGGATTGTCTAAATGACGCACTAGTGTAATGCGTGGCTTCCTTACTCGAAAAAAAAAGATAGACCAGCACTGAAGACCGTGGAGCCTAAAAACTTCAGTGTTACTTTAAGAAGACATGAGAAAAGTTACCAAACAGACCGGCTTCTCTGCAAGGGTAAGACCTATCAGAGTTTCCGGGAAGGTTTTGAGTTTTCGTGTAGTCCAGAAATAGAGAGATTCTTGAGGAGGACCATCCCCTTCCTCCGTTTGCTGTGTGCACTGTGCACCCTCTTCATCAGACAGGCATGCTTGTTTTACTGGTAGGTGGGCATTCTAATGACAGCCATGAATAAAAATAACAAAGTGAAACTCATAGAATATGTGCGGTAATCCTAGGAAATTTCAAGCCTTAAGCCTCAAAATCACTTCTAAGCTTATGGCAGAAATTTGGAAGGTCCAACGACCGAAATTTCGTAATCTGAGGGTTCCAGCCATGGTGAATGGGAGGTGGAAAGTCGAAAGCGACTTAATTGGCAACGGTCTTCGTAAGGATTTGAGTAGGAAAATGAGTAAAAAAAATGTATTTTAAGTTTTTGTATAGGTTCCCAGCCATTTTCTGGAACAAAAAATAGTCCAAACATCGGATAGTTCTGGAATTGCTGCAACTTATTTATTTATTTATTTTATGAATACGAATATAGTGTGAAAATCTTCAGGCACTGGATTGACCCTACTGCTTAGCGCTTAATTTAGTTGCTCTGAAATTTTATAGAGACGTCTTGAGTGGGAATTGCTCAGCTATCTGTCTCTGCTTTCGCTTCGAAAATATGTATTCCTTTCAGTCATCTGATCACTTCCTTGAACGTTCCTTCATTTCTGGATTAGGCGCATGTCTTAGGGCATAATATGCTGCCAACATAAACATCACTAAGGTAATCCGATATTGTGCCGACCGAATTGAAAACAGATTATTTTTCTCGATTTATGGTTACTCAAATACTCCACCATTCATTTAATCGAATAGGAGGACGTGAAAACATGCATATCGGATAACTTTCATGCAGTTTCCAAGGAAATTAAAAGCATGGATATGGCTTGGATAAAGATAGCAGATGTCATGGGTGAGCATAACACGTAAGTAGTATGAATAAGGGGGGAACTTTTTCATAAAAGTTTGACTTCCCAGCATTTAAATTCCGGAGTATTTGTCAGATTACTTGTTTATTCAGTACCTGTTCAGACATAGTATGTAGTGTACACAGTTGAAATGAAAACATCCTGAAAGGGAATGTACTAAATTTGCTACAGATATGATACATATTTATGCCAATCAGCATTTGCATATGGTCTGCAACACTTCAGAGATTTCATTATTTTTGTGAATCTTGCAGGAATACCACACCTTTCTGGATATTTCCAGGAAAACCAGGATTGTACAGCCTTCCTCCGATTCCAGCACAGCGCGACTATTCCCATTAATTTGTTATGCCATTTTCAGATCAATGCGTTCCCGATGGTGGTTTCTCGCGTTGGCAGCTTGCGAAGACGAAAACATCGACAACAAAACCTCCGGACTGCATGTCGAATACGAACTGTTTATGACCAACGGTCAACCAAGTGAAATCCTGCGATATCAATTCTCGGATGACGAATGGCGTGAGAATTGTTTCACTATCCAAGCATTTGTGTTTCACGAATGATTGGGAAATATCGCATGAAACTGAAAATCTAATAGTTTGGTAGAATATTAATTATATAAGTAAAAAACCAAGAAAATCCAGTTCCTAGGCATCCTAAAGCCAACCATCGCTATTTTTCTCCTATTCCACGGTACGTACATCCCTAGATATGAGGATGTGATTCGTTGACTGTAAGAGATTTCTGACAGAGTAGCTGTTAAACCCTCCCGACCACAATTACTATAGAAGTGGGAGGATCCAGGTATTTTCTGGAATTCGGACCTATCTCGCTATATTTCAGTCATACTTCCGACAGACGTGTTTTTTCTACTCGTACAATGTGGCTTGCTCACACTCAACTACGTCATCGGATGTTAGTTTGCACGTTACATGTTTTCGTACAAATACTCTTCCACGTGAGGGTGTACTAGTAGAACTCTGATGGATGGTTCGGCAAATTGGAGCGATCATGCAAGGCAAATTAGTCCTCAAAGAGGGACTACTCATTCTAGATCATCCATTTTATCCACTGCACCAAAACAATAAGCGCATTCAACTTATGTCACCAGAAAAGTACACCGCAAAGATCGACCTCTTGCACTTAGGCGTGAGATGTACGTGAGACGTGGGAGGCACAGTTATTCCCTCTGATAAGGGGGGATGTGAGGCTTCGCAGCAAATCCTTGGATTGTGTGCTAATCTCGAAAAAGCCATGATTTCAACGTTGTACTTGTCATTTCTGTCCCTAAGGCTAATCCTACAATATTACTCCACTTTTTATTAAAATTTGAAGTGGTGCAAGTATGCCGAACCAACTATTATTGTTCAGCGGAAGAAGCATAGCCTTACAGCCCATATATCATCCCATATATGAAGGAATAATTTACTACCAGAGAAGTATTAAGGCCAGCTGAGCTTCCGTCGTCTCTATCATAACACCTACCGCATATCAACGCAATCGATGCTTCTGGATGTTTGTGGACTTTCGATGATGGTTGTTGCCTATGGGGCATATGCACTTGACGGGATCGGTTTCCCTTTCCTCAAGCTAATGGCACAACTCTTCAGGTATGATCCTAAGGAGCTGCATAAATGGTATAATGAATTTTTCTCTTACAAAGGAAGGTGCACTAACTCAAGTTGCTAATCCAAGACGAGACTAATGTAGTCAGAAAGCCTGTCCAACATGATGTTACGAACTGTACCAGAAAATTGCTAAATGGTCTACAGAAGCACAAATTTTCACGCAACCGATTTCTAACCGTACTGACAAGTGGAGGATACTTCAGAATTGTAGCAGGGGTTTACATCCCCTTGTGTCGCTACATACGTCCGTTTTTCGCAAGGGCAGTACAAATAGAGGAGCACTAGTAGGTAGCACCAGCTTGTTCAGGACCAAGACCTGTGATGTGCTCCTGTTTGCTCCCTTTTTTTCTGAGCCTATGTAGACAATTTTGCAGATTTCAAATGTTTCTGACAGTAAGAAAATGTATAATCAGTTTGTAATGTACGAGTATGTATGCGTGGGCGATGACAGTATAGAGTATTTACAAGTATTGTATCCACAAATGGGTGTATGGGTATTGGTCTATAATCTATGTCATTGTTGTAACTGATTTTCCCTTACTTAATAATAAAATTACGGTAGCATACAATGAGAGCAAATAAAATCTGCAGAGGCTTCGCTCAAATGTTCTTCATCTTCATGGTTCTTCTACTCGGACGTGGGCAAAACGTCACGAAAATGAAGTTGTCAAAGGTGAGGTCTAACTACGTAATATCATCAAGACATTACTTTTACTGCCCGTCACTTCAGATGGACAACATCACACTGTTCTGTCTCACGTCGTTCTTCATCACATCCTATATAGGAATGCTGTTCTGGGAAATCAAGGTTAGTTAGAGGCCGTCACTACATCCATTGTGGGTGGTGATCTAATTATGAAAATCCTATTATGAACAATAGTAAATGTCACACAGTCACTGTCGCTTTGGCCAGAGATTTATCCAGAAATGAAGTTTGAACAGAGAGTGACATCTAGGAATTGGGGACGAATATCATTAGTACTATACATTCAGAACCTCATCTTTGTCTAAATTTCTCCGTAATCTTTGTTTTGTTTCTTTTTCTACTGTGTTTGAAAGCATCCTGATAAACAAGTTCTTTTGCAGGGTTTCGATCCAGCACTTGTTTACTACCCTTCGGAGTCCATTCCGGGCTTCATGCTTGCCGGTTGGCGAATAGTGGCTTGGATTTTCTTCACTACGAACTCCTACCTCACGCAGAAGGCATACCCGGCCAAGAGGAAGTTCTACCTGTCGTTTATTATATTACTAACTCCTTGGTGAGAATTTCGTCTCCACTTTAACTTGTTTGTTTAATTAACTATTTAGCATAACTGTACATACACTACGTCCTACATGTTGCACTTGAAAACAGACAATTTTTTTTCCAGGTTCTGGGCAGGTCCTATCGTACTGTGTATTGCAAATTATGTTCTCGATAACTGGGTACGAGAAGGTGTCATCAATATCGTGGACAACTGCGTCATTTGTTATGGTTACATAGTTTTCTTGGCAAGTGCTTTTTTTTTCTTCTCCAGAAAAAAAGAACCGAAACTATTGCTACAATCGGAGCTAGATACCGTACATGCACCTAAAGTTCGAATATGCCTGGTATTATAGCAGGAAAATGCAGGTTTCTTTTCAAAAATGGCGCGGTTTTATATTGTAGGTCCAAACCACCTGTTACTAATTGCATCCTGGTCGACGAGACATGCTGCTCATTAACGATAGAATACGATAATTAGAATTTATGATTGGTGCGTAAGATCCTTAATGAGACCGCTTCTGACAGAACTGACAGTATCAGCACAGCAGTCTTCTGGGAATACAGGAGCTCTTTATAGCTATAAAGTCTTACCAATACGTAGAAGCAGATAAAAATAAGGGGAGCAAACAACGAGTATTTTATCCTAATCTATTAAACCCTGAAAACTAAATCATTTGAACCTTCTTAGTAACTCCGAGACTTTCCTAGGATGTGAAATTGCTCAGGTGCTGTAAAAAGATGTAATATATAGAAATACGCGTATTTGCTTTTGTTTAGGCCTCAGCTTTCAATTTAGGTATCACAAAATGCACATGAAATTCCTAGAACTTCTTTGAAAAGTTTTTGAGTCATTTATTAGAGATGTCCTACAGGTCGCTCTCTTTTTAGCATATATCATGGCCAAGCAACGCCAACGTTAACTTCCCTTTCCATATTCGAACAACTCAAATTGATGTCAACTTCGATCCTCAAAACGCTTACGTATGTTGTGCTTTCTTATTTGCTTCTTTTTCTTTGTCTTACTCTTAGAAAAAGAGAGAATGAGATTAGAATAAGAGGTCAAGAGGAAGATGATAGATCCAGAAATGTTTGCTTATTTAGCAGGCCAAAGAAGAAACGGGTAATTCCATGCAGTTGGGTTCGATGCGACCTCAAATCACCACTGCACACGATCATACGGATGAGCAGCTATGAAGCCGTTGTCATCACTGGATGCCTTCTCTCTTCGTGTACTATGAGGAACACTTCGCTCGCCTTTGTTTTATGAATAAATCTACGTATTCAAAGACTTTTTAGCCATTTGAACATTTATTTCATGAATAGTATTCCTCTCATAACACGGTTATTGCTGGCTGAGTGACTGGAGGTTCATTTTTCGACTTGGATCTATCGTTTGTGGCAGTCTTTCGGAGATCCAGAATTGGATAGAACAGGGAAATCGACTGGGAAAGCGTCCAGCAACGTTTTGCGTGCGTCCACTGGTCAAATTTTGAAAAAAAAGGAAATGAAAATGGACAATTCATTCCACGGGTGCCGGAAAATGCCTCCTACTTGGAAACATCTGAGCGCTGAAATCAACGAAATCCAGGTCTGGCGCAATTGCCCATCTAGCAACAAAAATCCTATCCAGGCTCGTCATGCCAATACGTAAACCCGTCTGAATCAAAAGGTTTCACCAGACGTATTACCTCAGAACAGGTCCACTGACGAGAATGGAACAACTGTGTACTCTAGACATCCAAAGAATATAGTAATATATGAAAAAGGGCGGCTGAAGTGCTCTGTTGCCCCCTAGTGCACATTTATTGTATTGGATTCCAACCATTGTGCAATGCTCAGATGCAAAACGCTCACAGCACCACCTTAATTTCAAAAAGATTCCTGGTAATAGTGAGATCTTTGGATCTATAGATTCCAAGCTTCCACTGATGCTGGAAATTCATGAAAGGACCCGCAAACCTTCCTTCTTACTGACGCTAGAGATCTACTCCTTTGGATGCATCTAAAATCATAAGAAGTTTGTCTTTTCTATGAAAACAACACTGAAGTGAGTTAAGTACACCCCATGTATACTTGATTACATACTTGTAGTCACTATCCTTAAGAACCAAGGCGGAACCACTGATCCTCTTTTTTTTTTTGCCCCACAAAGTTTACACTATAAAGGTGCGTCATTCTTATTACTTATTATTATGAAAGCCCCGCTAAGTGGCGTCATTTTTTGGAAACATTATTATTTGGGTTTGGCTGGATGTAATAAGAAGGTGGAATCTGGAAAAACTCATCGAGCCTGGATACCGTTTTCCCAGGTTTCCATTACCAGTGAAACGAAAAAGTTATGTGTAACTCTGAAATGTTCTCATGAATTCAATCTAATCAATTTGTCACCTCATATTATATTTTAGAACAATCTTAAATAAATATGGATTATACGCATAACAAAATATACACATAAAAAGTTCTCTACGAGTGCAATTCTCGAATGAATATCAGCTCGATCCGGCATCGCTTGGATTGTGAAAATTGTGAAAAACCTCCAGATGATCAGGAGTATAGTTTCGAAAAGCACAAGGGTGGCTATGAAACCTGGAAAATTCGTATAAGTTTCCAAGGGCGATCATAAAGACATACATAGATATGATTTCAAAATGTTACCAATCGTTGGCATTTCTGTGTAATCAGGAGGCAGGTTCTCTATAAGTATAGCACCGTTCATTATTTGAACAGCTAAGCAAAGAAGCAACCAGATTAGTCCATGATAAGATTGCAGGATGCAGAAAGCGTAGGTCAGACTGAAATTATTCAGGTTTTCAATAACTATGAAGCCCAGTAAATCCGTGAACTGATTTGTTGGGTGGTTATGTGAAAAACAAAACGATCAGGGGTTAGTCATGGATGCGTCACGCTCTATGAAGTGGGTTACACAATTTTTTGACTGTATAAGAAAACCTCTTTCCTGCTACAAGCGTTGTTAACAAGCCAAAGCATTATGGACAGGAAGATCTTGGCCAAATTTTCTGGAAGTAGTAATTAGCATATACATTAATTGTATGCACGGAAAGGAATTTACTCCACTGAAGTATCAACTACAGAATTTCGTGTAGACACAATCCGCTCCACTGAACTACCAATTAACATGCAAAAAAAAAAAAAAACATGGTAAAGTGTAGTGGCAGAGACACTTGCTCGTCGAATAAGAAGTTCCTTGTGTAACTACACTCATTTTGTTCCACGCCCTGATTATCAGGGCGTGGAACAAAATGAGTGT
>KN726192.1:0-20441 GCA_000816745.1 Ancylostoma duodenale
TACAGTATGAAAGCTACCTGAAGACTTCCTCTGTATGATGCACACTATGCTGTTTGATAAAGGCTTGGCCCAAATCTTTTTAGAATTGGTCACTTCTATGGCCTGAACAAGCCTGTTCAGCGTGAGGCAAGAATTTTTGAGAAAGACTGTAAATGAGCAATAGCTACGAGTGCTGCTTTGAAAATAATGGAAAATTGCTCTACTGGGTGTTAATGCGATGTCGCTGCAAAGAACAAGTATTTTGATGTGCCATATAATCTATTCGGTCACTGTCTCATTCTATAACCGCCTTACATGTTCGACTGCTCACGCGTGGTTGCGCTTTTGCTGGCCAAGTTTGCTCAGGGTGATAGCACCAACGCAACTCGCCAAGAGCACAAAATGGCGGAGGATTTTGAGAGGGTTCTACGTGATGCCGCTTACTGTGACCTGGCGATAGAAGATGAGGAGGATCTTGAAGTAAGCAACGACGAGAAAATGGACGCCGACTGGAATATGGACTGTGAGAACACTGAAACTCGTGGTTCGCCTTCATCCGAACCATATATCAAATTTGGGGGCAAGCCTATACCTATCGAACAGGTATTTCGGAGTAATTTTCTACAGATTTTTTGCAAGTGATATGATGGTAAATCGGGAATTTGACTAGGTCTGCTATCGCCCATTATCACGCCGTGTACAAGAAAGCTCGCTCTTTTTCTTCAATGCAAAACAGATTTCGATGGATACAAACAAGCAACCACTTACAAAAATTGCACCTGTTTTTGTTCAGGCCATAGAAGTGACCAATTCTAAAAAGATTTGGGCCAAGCCTTTATCAAACAGCGTAGTGTGCTTCATACAGAGGAAGTCTTCCTGTAGCTTTCATAGTGTAACATCAATAATCGGCAATCTCCTGAATAGCTGCTCACCCTGTCAAAGGTCAGCAATTGAAGTTTGCAAAACAAAATTGGGGACAAGATGCAAGCTCTCGACCTTCGTCTTATGAGTCAGCATCACTGTCCACTTGGCTATCCAGCTGCCAAGCCATGATTGAGGGAGGTATATGTCAATATGGCAGGAAATGGAATTTTGAGCTTGTATTAACCATTTAGCAAATTTCAAATATAATCTATAACATCATCTGAGATAAGCTTTCCAACCATATATGTCTCGTTCTGAAAGCGCAACTTAAGTTCGTGCACTTCCCTTGTGAGTTCCTTTCGCGTAAGCAGTGTGGTCTGCGAAAAAGATCAACATGAACATGAGCTGATTTCTTTTTCAAGTTGTGTAATGAATGCAGATTTAACATTTGTGGCGGAAAAGCCCTCATATTTCCACCAATAAAATAAGATGTTCCTAGCAGTGGATGCTCATGAGGAATCAAATGATGATTAAATGGTGGTCTACGAAGAAATGATGTTTGACCTAAGCTGTTTTTTTAATTGTGAAATTCAGCATATTTATGGGAAAGGCTTTCACAATCCTACTCAGAATATGAAAAGCCTCCAGCAGTTAGTTGCAGCTGTAGAAAAATGAGATGGTGGTTATTTGACTGCCAACCATTGTTTTAAGCTCATCCGAAGCGGGCATGAAGGTTTATGTTAGAAATTTAAAAAAGGCTGCAAAATCAAATGCGAACTAATCTAATAAGAAATGTGTCGGAATAGTGCTCCATAAAAATTGGAAAAATAATTACCGTCCCAAAATAAAAAAAAACGCATAAAAGTCGTATAAACGAACAATTTAGACGAGTTATGTTTGGGTACAAATACAAAGAAGACCCAATTAGTTACCACGATAAGAACGAGCTAACACTCGTTGGCTTCACGACAACGACCATGATGAATCAAACAAAGTTTGTTTTCAAAATGACAATACGGCAATAGAGAAACCGAGATTCACAAGGCAAAAAAGTGCTCGATTCAGCGTGCCCTACGCAATTTACCTAGGCGCGTATCCGCAGAATAGAAGATTCTGGTGTGCCAGGCACACCACAGGCGCTAGATCCGTCGACGCTGGTCGTGTCGATTTGAAAAGGTGCGACGCCTCAAGATCCCGCGCAACCTTGCCGCTTGTGAATTTGGCGCGCATTATTGGAGATCACGCGTTCGCGTTTGACCCTCCTTGGTGTCTTTGACAATTGAAGTGAAAAGACTCTTCTTTTACAAATAATCATACTTTCATACCTAGAGACAATCGAAACAGCAACTACTCAACAGACGATCTCTTCAACAACTATTTATTAATCACCAAGAGATCGTTCAATGTGGCCTCCTTTGGCGCGGATGACAGCCTTCAGACGCTTAGGATATGCCTTCACCGCGGCCCGCACGTGACCTCGCGGGATTTCACTCAAGGCGTTCTCCATAGACTTCCTCAAGGCCTAAACGCTGGTGTTTTTTCTGGCAGACCTTCTCCTCCAGCATCGCCCAGACGAAGAAGTCGACGTTCAGGTCAGGCGAATTGGGCCATTCGGAGGCGCGGATAGTCTGGCAAGTTGGCGAGGCACCAGTCTTGCGTGGACTTAGCCCGATGAGCAGGAGCTCCAGTGAGCGTTTTCGTAGTGCTGGGTGGCTCATGGAAGCAGGTGATTCTTCATTATTTCCAAATACACGTTTTTACGTCTTTTCCAAAAGAATGAGAGGGCGCCCGGTCTCTGATACTCCAGCGAAAACCATCACAGATTCTGGATGCAAGTTGCGTGATACAATCCGGCCTGCTGTATCGGCTTCCCTACTACTTCCTGTGTACACCCTATCATTTTGAGGATTGTACACCTGCTCAACTGTGAACGGTTCTTCATCCGTGAAGACAGTCCTCATGTGGGCGTCCTCTCAAGAAGCGCGTGGCACTTTTTCACTCTAGCAGTTCTTTGATTCTCACTGAATCCATGCAACTTTCGCAGCTTGTAAGCACGCATCCCAAGTTTCTCCTCAACAACTCTATGGAGACTTCGCCGTGAGAAGCCTAGCTCAGCTGCCATCTTTCTCATGCTGTGGCATGGGTCCCTCTCCAAATGTTTCTTCACAATTTTTCTCATGTGGCCAGTTGTCACCGTGTCAGAACGGCCAGTTCTAGAAAGATCATTAGTCGCACCTCGTTTCTTCACGTTGAGCCGACGACATATTCCCAAAGTGGTCAGTCCTTTTCCATACCTTTTTTCTCCAAAATTGCGGAACGGTGTGATGACAGCTTTGCCATTTCTTGTAAAACAAGGCAAACCAAGATCATGTGAGACAGATATGGGCAAAATGCATGCCAAACATAAAAGTAACAAAAACAGATATGAATCGATCAGTTAGATCAAATTTCGCGCACGGCAATGATGGGTCAGTAATCATTCGCCACCCCGTATATAATCTCAATTTGCTAGAAGAGGTAGATACGAAACTCCCCCTTCCCTAGCTCATTGGTGAACTGAAATCGGACTACGATGCTGCGAATCGGGGATTTCTGCATCGGGGTTGTGGACCAGAATCACACCGACAGAACCATCCCGAGTAGGTGTAGTCTGTCCTTGTTGTCTTCCTCAGTTATACCTTGACACTTCTCCAAGTGGTGCCTGTGCTTGCTCGGGGATGCGGAAGCCTTTGAAAATGCACTGAAATCAAGAATTCAATAATTTATTACTATTTCTGTGGGGTACTTCACAGTCACCTTTTCATGAACTCCATGGAGCTGGCTGTTTCTAGCCTATCACTCACACGTAGCTGAAGTTCACCTTTGTTTCAGTTCCAGTTCCAGGTTCATCTTTGTAGACCTCTTTTTTCCAAGTCCAGAGCAAACTGGGCGATGTTATTACAGCGGTGCTCACGCAGCGCTTCTCTCCTTTCTCTCGAGACGTAGTTGTACTGCAGCTCATTTGAAAAGGGAAAAAAACTTGCACGAACAGGGACCAGCTGTATGGAACTCATGAGATGGGGCTCCACTTACGCGAACTTCTTTCAAATGAGGTTTGTCTTCCCAAAGTATTTTGAGTTGTTGCTAGTATTCTCGTCAGCAAGCCAATGATTCTCTTGTGAGCATCGCGCGATTCGGCTCCGTGCTCCTTGGTAACCATCTCTCCGATCGCATCTCATTGAGTCTTGTAAGAACTTCATCCGATTTTATGCCGTCGCTCGAGCACCCAAATTAAGACTTGAAACATTTTGATAATCCAAAGTATTCCGGAAAAAAATATAAAGAAGCAGAAGTGACTGTTCTCATTTTTAAGCATACCTTCGATCTGCGCTCGATCCCCGAATCATCTCCCTTTCGGTGGTCTCGACGGCATTTTCGTCTGACATTTTTCCCTTCAGGGAGACTCTCACGATTTTCTCCTCACATTCATCCTTAGAGCCGAGGAAAACAATCTGTAAGAATGTTGTTTTATATTTAGAAAAAAAAACAGAAAAAAATATAAATAGCTAACCTTCGCTTCGTATAATCTTCCTTTTCGAGGCACTTTCCGCTCCTGTCCCACGGCAACATCTTCGGAGAGATCATCGACTGGGACAACATCCGCAGTTTTTGTAGACAAAAATAGTATGACCGTTAGTTTACTTCAGTGACCTTATTACGTTGAATCGTACCATTTACGCAAAAGGTGGCAATCAGGGCAGAATTATCTTAAAGGAATTGCTGGTAGCATTGTGGATGCCTGACTGAGTGTCTGGGGAAATGGGCAAGGCTACAACCTAAATGCTGACCAGCATTCTCTGTTCTAGAGCTGGCCCGATAGTAATCTACCCCGCAAGTTGCCATCAAAGTTGCCTCAAAGTTGCCACCATGACGGCAGCTCTGCGTACAAGGTGGCAACTTCGGTTGCGAACTAGGTGTGAGATGGGCATTCTGATATGGCTGCAAAAGTTAGAGACGCTCACAATATCGAACCCCACTGCACCGCAATCACAAGCAATCGACTGAACCAGTTGGCCATGCTAACACGTTGTGACATGCGATGGAATCTCAACATAAACATCAACCAGATCAGACTTTTGATTGATTTTTGGTAGTTCATCTCGCAACAATATGTACGGTATTGGTAGGTATTCGGAGCGCTGAAATCAACTGCTATTGTACTCAAGTATGTTCACTTTTCTATATCACTAATTTTCTTCCAATTCCCTATCTAGTTTTAGGTGGCTTTAGCCGTTTGGACAACAAAAAGTGTCCAACGACGTGTTCAGACGTGTATAATCACGGTAGAGCATGATTTTCCTGCAATTTACAAGCAGTGCCCAACATTTTATTTTCCTAATTTCCCGAGTGTGCGGGAAACATAGCACGATTGACGCCTACTGTAAACGTGCATACTTTATCGCTGTACAACAACTAGAGCTATGTTGTATTATGAGAACACCTTAGGCCTGGAATAGAAATATGAATAAGTTAAGCATTATTTGCAAACTGCAGGAAAATCCAGCCCTACCCGAGTTAAACATGTCTGAACACGTCGTTGGACAGGACTACACATGCCAAAACACGGCTAACAAGTATCGTTGGACATCTTTTGTTGTCCAAACGGCTAAAGCCGTTTTAGGTCCCTGTGTGCCTTCAGATTGATCTTTGTTCTCACTAACCCTTGGCAACATTTCGCTTAACAATGCAATATATCCGGATGGATCTCCTCGATCTCTGCGAAGTGCCCCACTGCGTGACGTACAGGTAGCGTTGCGACCAGCTGAGTAGATCGATGCTTGACCACCTGAGTTCGCACCAGATCAAATTTCAGCGCTGTTTTTTTCGCCTTTTTCTTGACCCCTTTTTCGAAATTTTATCAGTATAATTGCTGGTTCTCATTATTTTTTGTATTAAGTCATCGCTTTCCTCGTTTATATGTGTTTTTATTCCTTTAGCAATCCGTTTCTAGAGAGTGATTTAGTGCTTTTTAAACTTATTCTGTTGTTGATGGTCGTCTTGGACCCACTCTGACGGAATGAAGAGGACCAACAGGCGAGTGACAACAATAAAATAGCTTTAACAAAACATGTGAAAACCACTTCCAAAAAACGCTCACTTAAAGGCATAAAAATAGAAGAAAACAAACGGATCAGTAACAATATATGAGAAATCATGGAAACAAGCACTATAATTGGAATATTTTTCAGAAAACTGAGAAAAATTGAAAAAAAACAGTGCTGTAAATCCCGGCTGGTGAGAAATGCGACGGCCGAGCATCAACTCAGCTGATTGGCCGGACAAAACGAGGGCGTGTGATGGGGCACTTTGAGGAGCATGGCGAGATCCATTCTATTAATTATACCTTCGAAAAGATGACAGGGGAATGCTGTCTGAGGGTTAGAAGGAAAAAAATCAACCAGATAACAAAGGAAAAGACTCCAAACGAAGATGTGGCAAAAATTGATTGGTGACACAAAATAGTGCGTAAACGACGCCACCTTGGTCGTGACCGCGGGTGAAGTTCCCGACGAAGTACGACCTCGGACATGCCCTCGGGCATGTTCGACCTGCCAACGAGAAAACCTCTCGTCTTACATACTCTCTCGTCGCGCTCGCCTGTTGCCACCTACGTTGCCACCTTGAGGTGGCAACTTAGGTGGCGCCCAAGAAGATCGCGACCTCGTAGGCACCTCGGGCTCCCCTTTGTTTTTGCACAACAGTTCGGAATCGAGAGATCTGCCCACTACAGATGGGGATGAACGAATTTGCAGAGATGGTACACATGTGAAAGAGACTTGCGAAAATCATCCGTTCCTATTGATCAAGGTGCCTTCACACCGTTACATCTACCACTGATGTCGCATCCTGGTGCCACCGCGAGTTGGCAACTCGCGGGGTGGATTACTACCGGCCCTGATGCTTTCGATGCGTTTCAACGACCGTCTTGATATAATCTTCCCTCTTAGACGGGGAGGGAAAAGCTTGTCTTTCATGCTGAGAGAACGTAAACGTTTCTCGACAAACAGAAGCATCACAATAGGTGAAATCCAGGAGCGTTTATGCAGCGATCATGGCATCAACATCTGCGGAACTCACTTGAAGCAACTAAGAAATAGTTCGAGATAGTCTAGTACCACCGCTAAATATTGCCAAATAATAAGCAGAGAAAGCAAAGAGGAACGTCCTTCCTTCTGCAAAGAAATGCTCGAAAACGTGAGAGTATTGCTGATTGCATTTTTATGGATGAAAGCGTTTTTCACCGCAACCGTTTTGCAAGGTGTTTAGCCCGACATCTAATTTTAGAGCGGTACGCTAGATACCCTGCTAAGGTACGTTTGGGGAGCATATCCATGAGGGGTGCAACCCACCAAGCTATCCTCTCAGGAAACACAAGGATCAACAGTAACGTGAACTGTAGTATCCTAATGAGATGTTATTAACCATTTGCCAGCAAACCCTACCACGGTTAGCTCAATAAAATCAATCGTCTTTTCTAGCAGTCATCTCTTGTTCTAAATTGATGAAATTCAAGGTTATGCAGTACTGGTTCACGACAATGCACCTGCTCATGTGAGCCCGCAAACTACGAGGCAGTTGCAATCCTGGGGTGTAAAGGTGATTGCATAGCCTCATGAATCTCCTGACCTGAACCCAATAGAAAATGTATGGGGTAGTATAAAGAAAGTTACTCGTTAAAATTTAGGCAGTATACCCTTTGCGTCGTCTTCGCTTGGGATTTTTTCTTCAGAAGTAATACTGTACGTACCATACCAGGACTAAAAACTGCAATAAGCAATTATTGGAAGTCATTAAGTGTTACCAGCTGTAAGAACTACATCGAGGGAATTCGGTGGAGCCTTCAAAAGTAATCGAGTCTTCTTATAGATCTTGGAACACGTGGTAAGTCCCATCTTCAACTGGAATCTCACAGTGCTCAAGTTGAAATGAGTTGAATGCACTGGGACAGGAAGAGTTTGGCGTTTGGTGGGCTAGCTCTTTAAATAACACCGTCTCCAGCCACTTTCAGTCCTCTGACAACGACCTGTAGTCGAAATGTTAGGCCAAATACAACGTGTTCATAACAACCTGTGAAGCAAAGCAGCCTAAGTGAATAATCTTACGAAGATATGCCCAGTTTTTACGAAGAGAGAACATGGGATCTAATTCGATACTGATTGCACGAGTTAAGGAGTCGGTGCAACCCCTCCGACATATGCGAGCCACTTCTAGAGTGAGTCGAACCGTTGCAGGCATATACGTGCAACTACTGAGATGATGTCATTCAGGTGTCTCCATCACGAGAATGCAGAGTGCACTGCAAAGCACAAATGAGAGAATGCAATGGTCGCCGATCTGGGGCTATTCCTCGGCAACCAGCAAATACCAGTAGAAATGACGTCATCTGTACACTGTGCACGCATATGCCTGCATTGGTTCTGCACATTTTAGCAAATGAATTCGTGAAATTCGGCACTGATCCCTTCAACGGTTGCTTTCTACGATGATTCGATTTGCTTCCTAAACGGATGTGAGTCGGTCGATACACGATAGGTTGTGAGCTAGGCTGGAACGGCGGTGCACGGTCAAATAAGGTATTCCCCTTGATGCAATTGTGAAAGTAATAACTGTTGTATCAGTAATGGTGCACCGCAGTAACTCGCCGGAGAAATTAGTGTTGAGGTAGTCTTTCGCATTTGAACACACAACTATCCGTGGGACAGTACCTCCGAGAACGAGCTAGAAGCCTTTTGCGAACTTTCTTCTAGGACTTCCTTTCAATGTATTCTAAACTACACAATACAGTGTCGTCGTTAGGAGGCAAGTGATCACCAGCAATAGTTAATAATTGGATAAATCCTGCAGTTTCTCGATGAATGTTCATTTTATGATGTTGCCTCAGCGGGCACATAAGACTGGCTCCTGTTTTGAGTGCAGCAACCACAGAAATATGAACAGCCTCGTTTCGGCTCATCATGATCCACACCGCATCCCAATTAAAAGGTTGTTGCGAAGTCGGTGTACATAAATTCTAGTTTACTGGGCAGCATATATAGGAATGTTTCGGCAGCACCGACATCAACTTCTTTATCTGGATATTTTGTACCATTCTGTCTACTTCTAGTTTAACCTCTTCTAAATCTAGCAAGCTCTATTGGTCTCTTCATGATTGATTGAAGCTGCAGCCTTCTCTACATCAGATGTATGATTCTGGTAAGGACGCAGCCGTAGGAAAATGTATGCAGCGAAACATCCCAGAAAGAATGGTCGACGAATGGATAGCTAAGAGTCGAGCAAGAGTCTGCTTTCAAGGCATTCTAAAGAATCTGGCTGTTGTCATTAGAGGAGAACCTCTCTAAAGACACGAATATCCTTGGTGTTCATCATGTTGCTACTCCTTGCCAAGTGTAAGAGACGATAGGGCTGAACAACTGCTTGCTCGATTCTTATTTTTGAGCAGCATTGTGAAGCAGTTTCTGATTAGTGCTGTTGTTTGTGACAGAGTGTGGACCTTCTACACAAGGTTTTGTCAGAGCGTTCGTTGATTGTGTAGGGACAAAGCCCCATAACCTTTTCGAAAGCCTGCATCACGCAAAGGAGAGTTATGCTCGTGTGACGACTTCAACCACTCTGGTGGTATTCCACTATCGTGGTTCATCATTCGTTTTGGTATCTGGCAAAGGCAGCTGCTCACAGCTTACTCGATCTACCACAGTAACCTGAAAATGGGATATTGATACACGTGAGAATGAGACATTTATAGAATACCTAGTTTTCTACATTTCTGGTCAATGGAAATGAGGTGTCGTTGTTCCGTGACGATGGTTGCCCACGTATCGCGTCTGGATGCGGTTACAGCTGAAGTTCCATTTAACTCTTAGATTGGGCTCTCTAGCATTTGGACCTCCCCTACAGCGGAGAAACCTTCCGCGATAACACATGAACTCAGGACGCCATAGCCAAGGCTCCGATAAGCGCCACTGTCGTATCTGTTCGGAGGTAACTGGAACTTGATGTAGAGATATGCTAACCCAAATTTTCCTTGTTAAATCAATTACTAGCTCTTTTTACCCGAAGTATGATGATCCTAGGTCAACCGCTAAAATTTGTACATTTTTCGAAACCCTGATATTTAGTTCTCACAAAAAAGGATGAGTATTTGATTTTTGTTCAAAGGAAAAATGACCGCTGTAATCGTACCCGTATAACTCAGGAACGATTCATTTCTAGGATTTGAATAGCATTTTCATTGTACGGTAGTAACCGCCTTTCGCAAAGAAGAAATTTCTTTCCTACTGAACGATTATTTTCTACATCATTTTCATCATGTGACTTTTTATATTGAAGGGTGTTTTCTGTACCAGATCATTCATTGTCAGAGGTCTGAGATGAGACTTTCACTGTTCGTAACCTGCGTTATCATCCACTTCTGCGCAGCAGCACCAGAGAGGAAGAACGAAATGTGTACTCAACCCACTGAAGTAGAGGTTGAGATATGCCGCTACCCTAAGACAAGGTATTTTCAATAACATTATGTGAATACGGTACATAGATACGGTTATGACTTACAAGAATGTAACCGCTTTTGTGCCACCTTATTTCGCTGTGAATTTTAGGTACAGGTACATCGGCTTGGTTAAAGAATGCTTCGAAGTTACCTGCTGCGAATGCAACCCTTCCCAGCATCTGTTTGAAACCGAGGAGGAATGTGAGAAGACATGCATACCACACTGATTGACTTCTGTGCAATTTATTTAGCTCAAACAGAAGTCAGGACAAACGGTTTAGTGAAATAAACCTTTGAGAGCATTTTCATGGGATTTCGTCGCACTCTAGCATCATGAGATTTTTCTGAGGTACCAACCATAAAAACTTGAACTTGAAACACAAATGCTATAGGAATAGTGTGCAACAATGTGCGGCAAAACAAACTTCTTGCCAAATTAGTCATAAGCACTTTCTAGGAGGTATAAATTGATTTTAAACAATGGTAAGTATGCATTTTCAGGCAAAAATAACAATGGTAAGTATGCATCTTCAGGCAAAAATAATTGACGTTCCGGCTGCATTTTGGTTCCTCCTGTGTCTCTCGAGAGACCATATTTTTAGACGCGACTTCCTTCCTTGCGATCCGAGCGAACTTTTAGCCCGAGGGCTTCTGTGTCTACCACACTACCGGGTGGCCGAGGGATTCTAGTGAAGCGCCTGGTGATCTGAGGAAATAGCGCGAGGTGTCACCGTGTAGACTGCCCTTGGGTCGCCCGGTGTTATTGCCTGACTAATTCAATTTTTGGCCTCCTATTCATATATTGCAAACTATTGCAACGCTCTATTCATCCACTTTTCCATACTGCAGGCGTTATCCATCGTCAGGGGATACTTCGATTCCGAGAACGCTAGCTGTGCACATTGCCTCTACATCGGCATCATAAAATATATGTCGTGTCCAATTGCTGTTTCAGCAAGCACTATCCCGCATTGCCCATCATAGGCCTAATGCCAGGATAGCCAATGGTGGCCATGGCTGGCGGCCGCTGGCGCCCCATTTGACTCTAGAAATCTGGTCACCGATTCAAACACGCTAGCCCTTCCACTGAACCGCACCGTAACTGCGCTGATGCGACCAGTGGATGAGATATTCGTGTATTTCCACAGTTTGTTTAGGTTTCCAGATGACATTTTCACTTCCGCTCTGTTTCAGGCGCACAGCATCATTATCATTTACCTTTTCTGGAAGCTGCGCTTTTTACAGGTTGGTAGCAGACAGTGAAGGAGCCGTAACAAAGGAATATAGAAATAATTCCCTCTGCGTTTTCTTTCTCTTTAATTTTTTTTCGTTTAGAACCTCATTTAGGAGGGTTTTCTAGTGTGCAGTGCACGCGTGGAACCCTTCTGATAACAATCTGTGCTCGAAAAATGGCTTGTTCCGTGAGGTTATATTGGACAGCCGCAAAGTTGAAAATTATATTCCACATTGATCTGCTAAACTTTGCTACTGTGGAAACAACTACAAACGTTATCCTACAGATTATTTGCATTTCTCCGTAAAAATTGGTATTTCTGACATTCGAGCTTACAGTTTACAATATGCAACTAGGTAAAAGTGGTGTTTTAGTGCGATATAATATTTTAAATAACTCTCGCGAAAGTAGTTTCGGTGCAAATCAGTTTCTTGAAGATGTTGATGCAATAGGGGTGGAAACAGTGTCAAATCGTTCCTTTTATTTAGTAAAAATTCTCAGGGCTGCTAGTAGGAAATGAAAGAACGAGCAGTTGGTCTTGTAACATTGGAGATATCTGAGCCTTGAAAAGCGGATGATTACTTCGAAATCTGCAAATTGGCCATGCGTGGCCTTACGCTAGCACTGGAAAATTGTGAGCTTTTCTCTGTGGGTAACTAGGCATTCTTCAAATCGCAAGCTTACAGCTCACCGACAAAAAAGACAAATTACATATAATCATCACCTCTAGTTATAATTATAAAAGACAGCCACCTTTCACTGCACAAACCACTGAATTTTGAATGCATATGCACTGAATGTGAACTTTCACGTGTTCAGAGAAATTCTATTCTGGTGGGTGAGACAGATGTTTTGCGAACTAATGAACGGTTTAGCAGGATAAAGGTGAGTTTTTTCATACAACGTTTTCCAGGCCGAAAGCCGTGTGTAAGTGCATTGGATGTAGTTGCACTTTTTATAATGCATCCATGATTTTTCTTTTCTGCAGCTTGGAAAGCGAATAAATATTCTTCGCCCACACCAGGCCGCGAGTAAACGCCCCCACCTCTTGCACTTCGCCTCGCTCAAAGCGTATTTTGTCGTGGGGTGGAAGAGATGTTGTGTGACATGTTTAGATAATATATACTGATTTCCTGATTACAAACATTCTCCGAACGACGTTCTGGAATCAACACAGGAATCCGACAAACGGGACCACGTGGTGCTATGTAATCGATCAGTTGTCAGACTTGAGCTTTTCTCACAGCTGAAACCTTCAGTACGTTTACGCTGTAACGTTATCTGATAGATTCGCTCCTTGACAGCAAGACAGGTTCAGGGTTAGTCGAAGTTTTCGACCAGCATGCTGGGGGGGGGGGGGGGGGGAGGGGGGAGAGGAGGGTGAACCAATATACCCGTTTTTCGATCTGCCTGCATTGCTCTCATGACTTACGAGAATTAGGGCATCTTACTGGTTGGTGCTAGCGTCATCATCCAAAGCTTTGCGGCCTCTCATAGCTTGACACGTACTCTTCCTTGTAATCTTGATCTTTTTTTCAGCCAAATAGGGTTAACTCGTCGAACGATAAAGAAGGTAATTTAGGTAGGTAATTGCACATTTTTACATGCCTGGTTTATCCCTTGCCATTATAAGCAGTTACTGATCTGGTTTATTCCTCCAATCACTTGTTGTTCTTCTTCTGAAATGTATCGACTTTTACTGTTACTATCTACGCACGCCTACATGCGTAATAAAAAAACTAGTTAATTAATCAATAAATAAATACCCCATGAAGTAGAATTTTCAAAATGAAAAAACACGCGAGGAGATATCCAGATTTCAATACGTAGATTTCACCACAAATTATGCACTTAGTAGTCTACTTTTTTGTTGAGAGAGTGAGGTTTCCATTTTGATTTGGGCTCACCTTTGCAGTTATCTGGTTCCGTTCCAGTGTTGGATTATGCCCGTAGCCTACTACATACACTAGTGCCCGTAAACTCAGTCAAAAAAGGAAAAGACTCAAAGGCACATCTTTTTCTTACTCTGATAACTGTGCAGCACGAACGCAGCCCGAATGCCGTAATGGTTCGGTTAGAAACGCTAGCAGCAACGGTTCCCAAATGCTGCCATCCTCCCATCCGTTGCTGCCATCCTCCTCTCCATTGCTGCTAAAGGGAAGAAAGCTTGGGCAGCAATGGAGGGGAGGATGGCAACAACTGGGAACCGTTGCTGCTAGCGTTCCTAATCAAACCATTACGGCGTTTGGGCTGCATTCGTATTGCACAGTTATCAGAGTGTGCGCATACCTACATACATACTTATATTTTTCTTGCTGACAAGCTGAGTGTACTTTGTAACGCACTAATACGGAGATCAACATACTAAATAAATATATGTCTATTTGAGTTTTTATTTCTTTTAATTCCAGTAGAAACTACCACAGAACGGTCTCTCTACATCTGGTATTTCTGTGATCTTTCTACGTGTCATCAAGGAAAGGTGAACTTATAGGAGGGGAGAAGTTTTCTTTGCTGCCCTAAACACTGTGTATCGTAAGCTGTAATTTATTCTACAGCTAAAAACACCTCCATTTATTTTCAACTTGGGAAGCAGGATGATGAAGCAGTTGCAGACGCTTTCTGCTGTAAATCAAAATTTCAGACAAAAGAGGATAATAATCAAGGAAATATTTCTAAAACATTACTGTCTGTTGATTGTAGTGAAGTATTTTTCATACTGATGTTCCATCCACCACAATGATAGTATCAGGAATTGTTGTTGCATATGTTGTTTACCCCCTGAATTTAGGAAATGAAACGTCGGTTTCACCAGAAAAACAAATTATAAAGATAAGGATTCAACTGCTCAATATCAGCCAAGCAGAATTTTCAACTCGAATTTCAGAGCTCCGTTATTCACTGCACAGTGCTGAGCTCAATGCTCGCTTTTAGATTATCTATTATCCTCCTATATAAGGACTGGTAAGGGTCCAGATTTTTCTGGCGTCAGACCACGGGAGTCCGGCGAAATCACCTGCATCCTTTGAGTAGCACTGCAGTGCATAGGCAGTGGTGGAGAGAGATAGGCACGTCACACGAAAAACCGATTTATGGAGCGAGGTGAGATTAGATCCTTGCGGGACCCGCAATTTTGAAATCCTTGTTGTCCTACAGTGGCGGTCTCACAGCGAACGGATGAGACAGAGCTAGCAAGGCTTTAAGGCAGCACAATATGCGGAGCAGGATAACCACTGTTATTCAATCAAAATAAACTGTTGCAGTGCAGATCCGCGTGCGCGGGATCGGTGTGCGGCCTGAAAGTTCTGTAGGCTGCTGGTATCCGTCGCACTTCCCACATGCCGCACGTTCTTGTCCTAGCATCCGCCCGAAAACCCTGAGCGATTCATCAACCACGGAATAAACTCCAGTTGTACACTCACATGCATAGAAAAAATTGCGTCATTATAGGCCATTGTGACAATTCCTGTGTGTACGTAATTATTCAAACTTTCTGGGTAAGTCCTAACTTCCTCCCATTGCTCTCGAGATTTATAAGGGTACGGGCGCACCGATGGACGATATCACTTCAGAAAGGTTGAATCAATCTCTGTCATTATTTGCAGCTGTCCATCAAAGGAGCAACGTCAAGTGAACACGTCTTGGCCTGTTCGGTCGATAAGGAATCAGCGCATCGAGAAGGTTCAGAATGTGTTAATAGTTCAAACACGAACATGAGGTGGCCCCTGCTTTTAAGGAATGGCTTTAGATCTTCTCAGCAACAGGTTACCTCAGCAACGTACATTATGGAGTCATAAATTATTGTACATTGTTTGCAGGCTTATTTCTCTATGGTAGTGACATGTTTTACGACATGCTAGGTCTCGCTTAATAGAGCTGGATTTGTCCTATTAATATTCACAAACACGCCCCGTATGCTTGCGTGATAATGGAAAAAAAATTTATCAGAAAATTTCGGTGCTAAATTTCTACGCAACCAAATGCACTTGTTCAGCCCGCCATTTCCGAGCAAAACGGCTACAAAAACAGTTCTTGACGACAGTTTTAAGTGGAACAAGAATTATTTTCTGTTCTCGACCACGACTTCGCGATGTATGAGCAAATCCAATAAAGATCAGTGTTGATAAGGGCACAGAATGAAGCTGTTGTTTGCATAAGAAAACCAAGCTTTAGATTCCATGAGACACAGTTGGCCTTAACCCGGTCCAGTTAATGGAAGAGTAGCAATTTTTTGTAGCATTTTTATTCTAGTTTTCAAATGATATCCATCTATGCTGCTTATTTATTTTGCAGTGGTAAAATTTCTGAGAATGGAATTTGGTGAGAATTGGCTATCAGAAAAGCATGTAGTAGCCGTTGTTCTTCGCTCCCATGTTTCTTATAACCAGATTTTACGACAAACCTGTAGTAAATTTGAGAAGAGCACTCTTTGGGCTTTAATACTGATCTGAGCAATAAATCCCTTCTTCAGGATTTGATGCATTTTGCAGAAGAAACAGCCACACCAACCAACTTTGTTCAGAAATATGTCCCGAGGCCAACTGCTCCTACGAAAAATTCTCCTGAGAATCTGGTCTTGACTAGGAAATTTTTTGTACCTTTCCCTGTTCGTCAGAAAAAAACAACGGAATAAATCATATGCTCCTGGTGGAGAAATAAGGAGAAATAAATGAGCAAACGTTACAAACGTTATAGAAAAACTTATGCTCACTCTAGATACATACTGCAATTTCGGACCACAAGAGATCTGCAGTACATCGAGTTAGCCCACCAAAGAATGCCGCCGTAATTGAAAATTGATCCATGGTCTAAAATGAACAAAGTACAGAGTACAGTTTGTAAAAAAAATCGGCGGACTCTCGTTGGGCGCGCGTCGCGGTCGATGTAGGAGAACAACGGTTTTCTGGAGACGTCTCGGCCGTACGGCGTTATGTGTTGTTGAATTTACTCAAGCTAAACGTTTTATGTCCCTACAAATTCACTCACGGTTAGCACAGATTCTAACGGATTCACCATGGGTAATCTCAATGATGCATCCAGGCCCTGGTTTCACAGGATCTCTGGTTGTCGGTGCGACATAGACCGCGGTGCGCGCACGCGTGACCACCCCGCCCATCGAATGGGAGTCCGCCGATTTTTTTACACACTATAATTGGCGTGAACACAAATTTGCGCATGGTGATGACACTGATACAGCAGTTATTACATACCTCTTTGTTCCACTCTTGTTGTTGTCCTTTATTTTTATTATGTTCAAACATCCCAACACCTATGCCACAATATTTTTACATGTGAACATTTTTGATTAATGTTTGCTACCAACACTAGTTGGTGTCTCAAAAGTCATTCATCTGAAATTCCATTAAGATTTTATTGCTACCAGTATTACGAAAGCTATAATTGACAACCTGAAAAAGTGGAAGAAAAAATTCTCTACATCATTTTCATCATTAAACCGTCGCCCCATGTGAGCCATTCCCCCCACTCCACTTCTACCAAGCCACCCCCCCCCTTCTACTCCCCCTTAAGAAATTACCATCGTGCGCTTGACCTTACTTACATTGGTTGCGGCGCTGTTCTGTGGATATTTTGTTCTGTATGATGTAATCCAAATAAATTGCATTCGTGTTCTCATTTCGTCGAAAAATAAAAGAAAACAGAAACACTAAAAAACCTTTTATAGACCAGTGCACGCGCCACAGATCGCTTTGTGTCTCTCCAATGTCTCTCCTCAGAAGTTTCCAGATATCGATGTGAACATCCCATTAAAAAACACTGATCACAATTGCCATGTCCGACTTTCACTGAACCTCGGCATACTATAACTTGTTTAGCGTACTCTTGTTAAGCCAGCACGAGGTTGGTACAATCTTTTTATTAGGCTGACGCGTTTCGGCGGAATCGCCTTCTTCAGAGCCTGAAAGAGGGCAATATCGAGCAATTTATCCGATCAAACGCCTCTTCAACCTCGCATAAATTCTTGAACCCCTGCGTAATAACACCAGTTCTTGAGGCACTTTGGATAAATAATAAGACCCCCAAGATGAACCGCAAAGAGGAATGCATTTCTATCACACGGGAACTGGCACCCTATCTACAGATCCTGTTCTGATCTGTTAGTGTGGGTCTCCAATAGCGCCCTCGTTGACACTTAAGCGGTCGCATCCACCAGCACCACTCTGTGGATCGTGGAATAGGTACGGTAACTTTTCTTCGGCTGGTGTTATTACGCAGGGGTTCAAGAATTTATGCGAGGTTGAAGAGGCGTTTGATCGGATAAATTGCTCGATATTGCCCTCTTTCAGGCTCTGAAGAAGGCGATTCCGCCGAAACGCGTCAGCCTAATAAAAAGATTGTACCAACCTCGGGCTGGCTTAACAAGAGTACGCTAAACTGATCACAATGATATGCTTGACTCCAGACAAACATGAGGAGAACCCCATTTTTGGGCCAAATACTCTGTGGAGGATTCGCGATGCTCATTAAGACATCTGCCACAAGGAGACGCTAGAGCCAACGATCGATACGCCAGCTGCATAGCATTCCGGCAAGTTTCTTATTTATTATTTTTCTTATTTATTTCTCCGCGAAAGAATAGGTTCAGAAACAGTTTTTTCTCGCATTTTTGCTAATTTCTATTCTCTTGGTATGAGAATCTCAGGAAACGGTTCTGAGGGTGAGATATTGCCTCCAAAACGATTGTGCGTGCCTTCAAAAACAAGGGCACAATTGACAGGCATGAAGTCGAAAACAATTGGCATTTGTATTCCACCAACCAAATGCTTCTTACTTCCTTGAAGAATACGCTATTAGAGCTACTGTTACATGAACTCACATGCACTAAGGACAGAGGGAATCGCGTCATGGTTAACACTAATTACGACTATTTCACCTTTTCCTTTCGCACTTTGAAGAAATGAATCATGCGATCGCTCAATGAGATTGGATTTACTGCGACAAGAACTCATATGCAGCCAGAGTTCCCTCAACCTGCACCTGCACAGTGCTTATTATTCCGTATATGAAAGGCGCTGTTCATGCACCCTGGAGGAATTCTGACAATGAATTCAGAAAGGGCATCATCTTCTACTTAGAGCTTTGCTATGTGCCCTACTCACGAACCGATGTACCTGCTTCCCTTCTAAGCCTGTTAGTTGCGACATTTCCACTCTTTTTTGCACTTGACCAAAGGTACTACTTTTATAAGAGAATTACCAAGTCGCTAAGGGTCTATTTGGCGTCCGCCTTCGCGAGAACGTACTTTTGACGGTCTTTACTTCTGCAATCGTATCGTGTATCAACAATCATGTATTGGGCGTTAACATAAACCCTCGCGCTTTTTTCACTTTTAATTTTTCCGCCAGTTTGCTATCTTTTGGCCATATGTCATACACGAATCAGAAACGTAATTAATGTTCTACAGAAACTTAGTCATCACTTTTTATCTTACACTCATTTTTTCAAGTGTCAAGCTAATGAAGTGGAATACTGAATTCATGAAAAACAACATTTTCGAGACTTACGTCTCCTGACAAGCCAGAAAGTTCACATGTACTGCCAAAACGACCTCTACTAAGCATGAAAGACTAGTTTCGGTGACATCAATAACTTCGATGATAAATTTCTCCCACGAAGTCTGCGTATTGCCCGAAAGGAATCATATGGGCTAGGTTGATATCTTCAGATGGAGCTGTTCCAGTGAAAGGTTCTAATAGCAAGGATCTGGCCAATTCAGCCCATTGTAACGTCGGGTCCCACATTGCCAGGACCATCTGACCGACTCTGTGTGTACCTATCTTAAGCATTCAGAGAGCATCGTGTGCTTTTTGCATCTCCGAGTACAAAGACTAACTGGGTTTTCCCTCAATTTTTTGGCATTTTTCGCCCTAGGCTTAAAAACCAATTCAATAATCCTGAGAAACCTAATGGCGACTGAATCTTAGAGATAGGGAGGAGCTTTCGGATGGAGCAAAGCACTTCACGGATAGGAGGCAAGACGGGTTAAATCTTGACTGAAAATCGCGCACGGACTTATGTTAACATGCAATACATCTTAGGAACTCCATGCTCAGAAGGTATTGCCCACCGAATTATTCCCTAGAAGCTGTTAATAACACGCTGTAGGCACTAGAAAACACTTGCTTTGTAGCACTATTTCTCTTTCTAATTATTTATCCCAGTGAAAGAAAACAACAACTACCAACTGAGGTCGGTCACCGAGGGCAAAAATCAGATTACTTACTTACTTTGATGGCCCTTTTCAGCTGGCGATCTTCTCAGCGGGGATTACAACTTTTCCACATGGTATCATTTCTGGCGACCTGTATCGTGCATCGACCAGTGTGGAATGTCCAAGTTTTTCAGAAAACAAAATCATATTAAATATTATAAAAGGACCCTTAGGGCGGCCCTCGCGACTCCTTAGCCACACAGACGGTTTTGCCTTTGCTCTTGGTTTGAAGGAGAGGCGCTTCAGTTCTTAACAGTCCCTAGTTCTTCAATCATTACTCCTAGTTCCTAGTGCGTGTAGCCTAAGGTGGTGTTGCTCCTACAGTATGTCCATCTCTTTGATGAACGCGCAACGTACTTGGCTTTAAACACTATTTTCTGTGACATACGTGGTATGACACGTTGTGACAGCTCAAGGCCATAAATTATCTTGATTTTGACGAAGAGGTGCGTCATATTCAAGAAAACAGAAAAAGAGTAGCTTGCTATTTTCTGTAACAAAATCACTTCTTGGTAGGGCTTGCAATTCTTCGAAATTATTTCTGACGTTTACCTACTACAGAGTGATGCGTTAGCATTACCCCACAATGAAAAAATGCGGACAAAAAA
>KN726192.1:20541-31371 GCA_000816745.1 Ancylostoma duodenale
AGGAGACCACACTTCCGGTCTAGTTCAAGTCCCGAAACCGGTGTGTGAAAAATTGAACAGCATTCTTCTAGCTCTCCTATGTTCTTCTCAGAGCTCTAATTTCCTTCATTTTATCTTTAAGCAACATCGTTTCGTTCTACATCCATTAGTAACTTGTGTCTCTTTCAATGCAATACATCTAAGAAACGCCATGCTTAGAACGAATTGCCCATCGAACTATTCACTAGAAGCTGTTAACAACGCGCAGTAGGCAATAGAAAACACTTGCTTAGTAGCACCATTTCTTTTACTGATTATTTATCCCAGTGAAAGAGAACAACAACTACCGACTGAGGTCGGTCACCAAGGGCAAAAATCAGATTACTTACTTACTTTGATGGCCCTTTTCAGCTGGCGATCTTCTCAGCGGGGATACCAACTTTTCCACATGGTATCATTTCTGGAGACCTGCATCGTGCATCGACCAATATGGAATGTCCAAGTTTTTCAGAAAACAAAATCATTATAAATATTATAAAAGGACCCCTTTGAGTCGGCCCTCGCGACTACTTGGCCACACAGACGGTGTTGCCTTTGCTCTTGGCTTGAAGGAGAGGCGTTTCAGTTCGTAGCAGTAGCTAGTTCTTCAATCATTACTCCTAGTTCCTATTGCGCGTAGCCTAAGGTGGTGTTGCTCCTACAATATGTCCATTTCTTTGATGAACGCGCAACGTACTTGGCTTTAAACACTATTTTTTGTGACATACGTGATATGACACGTTGTGACAGCTCAAGGCCATAAATTATCTTGATTTTGACGAAGAGGTGCGTCATATTCAAGAAAACAGAAGAAGAGTAGCTTGCTATTTTCTGTAACAAAATCACTTCTTGGTAGGGCTTGCAATTCTTCGAAATTATTTCTGACGTTTACCTACTACAGAATGATGCGTAAACATTACCCCACAATGAAAAAATGCGGACAAAAAACGCATGAGAACACTTCGAGCAAGGACCCCTTCCAGAATATTTTATTACCCGCCCAAAGAAACGAAAACAATTAGTTTTGGTCGACGATCTTTTTCTCAACGAATGTCACAGCCCTGGAACTCTCATGGCTTCAATGTGGCCCGCACACGAAGATCCCCTTCATCAACAAGAAGCTGATGGCGAATGAGCAGATCCACAATTCATAGAATTATATGCACGCAGTGTGAAGAAGATCTGATGAATTTACGTAACCCTCAAGGTGATTTTCTCAGAAACGAAAACATTTCCCATATCTGTGGAGATGGACGTGGGAACCCCCAAGAACGTGTACAAGGTGACCTTACCATTTACTAACAATGGCAAGTCATTCTTTGCGACTGGGGAGTTCTTGAGTTCTCGGTTCGGGCTGCGCTGGGAGGACTGAAAAAAAAACAGGTCCATTCAGGTAGCCTAGAAGGAAATCCTACAAAATAACGATCGCCGTGATTAATTATCTCTCGGATCTGTGGCCTGTGCTCAGCGTGAGAGGAGGGTACACCTACCGTTTTTTTTTTTGTTTCATCATGTGGCAGCAAATTGTGCTTGAAGAGGTCTTTCGCGAATATGCTTCTGTACGTTTTTTGTGCGCTTTATTACAGTGCGACAAAATCTATGCCCCACCCTGTAGAAAATATAAAAGAAATGGCATTACGCACCGCGCTGCTCCTCCAGCCCACTCCTACGACGCGAATTCGTTCTCCTTTCTCCGTTTTGTGGCAACTACTTAGAATTTTCCATATTTGTTGACAATATTACTGTAACAGGTGGAGCAAACTTATCACAGCTGCTTCAAAAGCATCCGCTGATGATGGTCAACATCATGATCGGTGTTCCAGAGAGATCTCTTTTACTCTGAGCAACACTAACCCCACCAAGTAACCCACTCAACAACAGGCCTATAATTCTCTCTTTCGTGCTTGAAGTTGAAATCTTCATCCGTCTGTGCTTACTGCCCGGCAAATCATTTTCTGAGTGTAATCTTCACTATCGTTATATGAAGTGCTCGGCAGTAAAACCGTGAAAACAACACGTAATTCCGCCAATCCAGCCTCCTTGTGATCCGGTTGGAATGTGCCATGGTTCGTGAATGCTAAACTATAGGTTGTGTCGTTTTCGCACTATGCACAAGCCTTACCTTTGAAGGATTAGAACTTATGGTAAATAAACTTATGATAAACAATTACCCAAGTGCGCCTGTCCCCTCATGGATTACGCGATAACTGCTAAACTCGTCCGAGAACGCCGCAGAGGCGATTGCATGGAACCATTCATTTTCACGGGTCCAAAAACTTCGAATTTTTTTGGTTGAAACTAATAAGGGGGGGGGGGGAGGTTATTTGAGGTGCTGAACACGATTATGGTATCCTTTTTGTGCCGCAATCCCATCTGTGTATGGTTGCAGTATGTGCGCTGTAGATACCGTACCTCACGGAGTCGGCTAAATTGTAGCGACGCGGCATTCTCTGGACGAGTATTCCTCCACGCGGCAAGCGCTCATGTGCGGACACGCCCCCACATATTTCGTGCGCATCGCATACGCAGCGCGAGTCGGCTGGTAGTTGGAGACAGGGCGCTGTAAATTGCAGCCTGATATGAACTCGCTGCTGCCTAACGCCCGTCCGCCTTTTCTCTTCTGTGGAAGTTGAGCAGTTTCAAGTCAACTTGTATGATCTTGGCTTTTTCTCTTTTTTCAAAGGCCGCTCGAAAATTCTGGCTAGCTTTTGTCACTATATTTTTGTAGAGCTGCTAACAAATGATGAGCCGATGCGATTTTTGGGTGATCATGATTAATGACTTCAAACTCGATCACTTTTCATCGTACGTATCCGGCAATCTCGTTTTTGTTTCGGCTCGGAATCTTCTTTGCAATGGAGAGTGAGCTGATGGTTCGCGAAATTTCTTCCTGATTTTGAACCCCAAGGCAACCATGGTCGTGGTAGCAGGTTTTTCTTTGGCGATTAAGTGTTGAGGACGTGGAACCTATACTGGGTTCTACCATTTAGAAGTTGAGGTCAGGGATGGGGGCTCACTACAGTGCTCACTACACTACAACACTTAATTTCAAAACAATCAATAGGGTAAGAAAGGTGCGGACGTGGACACCTCACAATCTGACTGACTACCAGAGTCTCAATCGCTGTGACATCTTTCTTAACTTAATTTTTCGTCCCAAACATTTCTAGAACATATAGTTACTGTGGATCAAGATCGTTTTCTGTACAATGAAAAGAAATGCGAATAGATATGGGTAGAGACGTCTTCCCACTTCTACGTTTTTCTGAACTAGATCTTCTCTCTGAGTAGGTTGTTTCCAGAGTTTGGTGGTGCTATAAAGGTGTGATTGACTGCAGCCTCCTCCAACCTCGTCAAGCGTTGACAACGGAGCCTATATTGTAATTTCGAGTTGATGTTCGAAAATCTGCTCTAGATGTTGGCAGTGGTGAACAGAATGAGGTTTTTCCCTGCTACAGGGTAGCGCTGTGCCTCTCACTCAAGAATTCACCCGGCAGAAACTGGCGCAGTAAGGGATCGAGATTCTCTTTCATCCTCATTCCTCAGACCTCCCCTTTACTGAATATCACTTTTCTTAAGGCCCAGATGCAAACCTGCAAGAGCAGCAAATTGCTTATTTAGAGCTTGCCGAAAAAGCTTGTACAGGGTGACCCAAAAGTCTTTAGCCGGTGTTCAAATGCAGTGAAAAACGTTATATAGAGAGCGATCGTGACCAAACTAGGAGGGTGATTCAAGAAGAGTGCTTCCAGCGCAACATGTTCTAATTCGATCTCCAAAGCCTTTCCCTTGTTGGTATAACAGAGCCGGAAACATCCCCTATCGGAGTTGCCCACGGACACTTGTAAGTCACCATCACATCCCACAAAAGCATTCTGAAGTTTTCTGCTGTGAGAAGATCTGCTGAAGAGGAGAACCAATTGCAGCGTTAATGTCCCTATGACATCAGGAAACAAATCATGTAGAATTGCTAAAGGTGCCCAATATGGCAGTCAGATTATGGTGAAGAGAAGAGTGACCTCAACAGAGTGGCGTTCTCGCTCGTCTATCGAATCGTTTATCGAATAGGAGTGAAGTTCCGAGGGTGGACTCACGTTATGATGACTTTACGAGATTAGGTGCTAACAACATTTCTAAAGATATTCTAGATCGGTGCGTTGAATGTTCTACCAGGAGGGATATTCGTTTCGTACCTCAGAGCTGGCTTCAAAGTTGAGTGCTTGCTCAGCATACCCACTTCGTCTTTAGCCTTCTCACAACCTACGTTTAATCCCTTTGACTATGCAGTCCAGTGTTTCTGGAAGAGAATTGCCTGCTGTGATTTAGGTCACAACTGCATCCCTGCGGATATCCTTTGAACGGCATCCAGGGGGAAAGTTTAAACGATGAACAAATGGCAATTCCACTTTGGAACGTTTTCGCCTTTGCTGCATCAAGAAACAACAGACTTCTGAGATCCGAATAAGGCAGTTTCGTTGGCAGTGGTCCTGGTAAAACACTCCCTCAATTTGACCATCATTGGTTCTCATTTAGGGTTTTAGCAGCACTTTAACGCCAGCCAAAACTTTTGGGTCACCCTGTAGATATTTGCAATATCAGTTTTCGTTGTAGAGACATATCGTTTTGACAAGATTGTTAGAGAAGACTCAGGAAATCAAACGGACATTAAGCTGATGAAGAATGTTGTGTTTAAACCAATTTATAACACCTAGAACTGGATTCGTTTCGGCAACTTATTTCGCACCACCCTGATATGTGATAACCTGTCCTCTAAGCATCTGACTTATGGGTGTGTCAGGGCTTGTGGTTGGGCGGCTTCTCATTTAGGGACGAAGTCAAACGAGTAAGTAATCCGAGGGATATTTTTACGCGAGCAGCAGCTGGAGATCAGTGTCAAGCAATTTATGTACCATGCAAATGTCGAGCATTGTGCGTCTAGATTAACGGGTGGCTAGGGTAACACGAGCATTTCTGGTACTGGAATTGGGATTGGAAATGTTGGAATGAGAGGTTTCCCTCTACTTAATGAACAGTATTTTAGTATAATTGGTCTGAACTCTCTCGGATATGAGGACTTCTTGTCATCGGTAGGGTTTGATGACTGCGGAATCCCATTCCGCTATGGGTCTTACATACATTTTATGCGCTAATAATAAGAAATTCGTATCCTTAATTGCCAGCGCTTTGAAAATTTGGGAACTACTGTCGTTGCTTCCGGGTAATGAGTGCAAAACCAAGAGAGTCATTGTAGTGGAAACCTAAATCCCTAACTGATTCTACTCTTTTAATGAAAACCGAAGAATTAATGTAAAAGGTTTCAGCGTTTGAGTTCAGATTTCCTCCCAAAATTGACATTTTCTCTCAATCTGCTGCCGTACGCCCATCGTAATCCTTGGAAAATACGACTACGATACAAAAGGAGAACGATATTTGTGATCAGCACGTCAAACACCCCCATGTAAAGTTTCGGAAAATTCTGTGACATGCCGTGTGTGCGGTATATCTACGCTAACCATACGCAATCGAGATCGCGATACAAAATAGATGGGATATTCGTGTCCGACGCCTCAAATAACACCCCTGTACCAAGTTTCAGCCGAAAAAAAATTGAAGTTTGTGGGTCCACGAAAGTAGCTGGAAAAGTGCCAAATGAGGGGTAATCATAGAGGTTAGCAACACGCATTCATCCCATTTATGGTGGAGAGAGAATGAGAATTCGGAGGTAATTACTGCATAAACGGGAGTGGAATGCAAGCTGCCGCATGCACGACGGCGTGGAGTTGCAGCGGGGTCATCGTTCGACCGCTGCACAACTCCACGTAAGTGCTATCGATGCACGATTTCTCCAAAACGAAACGGTTCAAGAACGAGCTATAAAAAGTGTTCCAGTGTAATCAGCAGGAGCTATAAAAAGTGTTCCAGTGTAATCAGCCCTAGACTCTTATGATGCCAAGTACTCAAAATTCACCATAAGCTAAGACACAGCCTTCAAGAAAACATGCGGTATCTGCTTCTTTGCTCCCTTTCCATTGGATAATTTTCTGCTTTCTCCATTCATCTCACTTTCGCGACATTCTCACATTAGTTGACAATGCCACTAAGTTATATGGAGTAAACATCAAAGATCTAATCCAAGAACAGAGATAGGAAGTAAATATCTGGAATGTGGCCACATTGCTGAGACAACCACCCGCGTAGCTACAAAAGAATCCACAATTTCTGTATACTCCACATTGTAGTTTACGTTACCAAGGAGAACCTTTCTTAGAATGTAATTATATATTCGTGCTACTTTCTCTACAGGGCATCATTGTTGGTTTTATTCCGAATGTGTCCTCTTCACCTCTTTGTCCCCCGCCCGCAAATTATAACTGTATGTGCTATATTTGAAATTCATGAGTACAGTCGGCGCGCTACAAATTTGCTCAAGTATTCGCAAGCTCAGAAGTTTTTTGATTTTTTTCACTGGAATTTGAGTCTTCTACCTTGTGTTTCTGTACCATTCTCCTTGTGGAAAATACTGTTAGCCCATTGCTAGACTCAACGTTATGCCGCTATCACCTAGCACAGCAACAATGTTTAGGCACACATGGTATGTAGCCCTTCAAGAGTGCGCAAGAATGTTGCTTACAGAAAGATCCAATGTATCAGGGTTCTGATAGCAGTAGATGATAGCTTTACTCAGGGCACTGTTCCTTGACAACTCCCGCCCCCGGACGTCGTTCCTTGAAAACTCCCGCCAGTACCAAGAAGTTTTGAGTTGTCAATGTACCTCGTCCGGCCGTTTCAGGCATGGAAAGAACCAGTGTGAGCAAACAATTGATAATGAACAAGTGTCATGCACTCGTGAATCCTAAAAGAAGATCCAGGTATGGCGCTCGCAGAACCATTTGAGCCGTCAACTTCAGCCAGGAAGTCTATCAACTTCTCGGACCTCCGCTCTGTTGGTTACTCTCCCTAATTGATTTCTGGGTCGAATGCATGCTTAAAACACATATTAGCGTGATGCGCTTGGGCCGAATTTTCACGTAACCTAGGGGAAGAGGGTGACGACTACGGTCACTGTGCTGTGGAGAACACCTCTTCGCAGTGACGAACGCAGGAAAGGGACGGGGGCCGCAAGAATGGGCCGCCGAATTTCAGAAACTACTTCATAAGATAAACAAGAATCCTGTGCAGGTTTTTTGAAACTAGTTATTGTTATTATTATATTTAGAATGTTTATTATTCACATTTATAATTTAATTCATTATTTTATTTTTCGTCCGGATCCCCAAAGCGGCGCTGATCCCACTTCTCCCCACGCCACTCGCCCCTTTCTCCCACGTTCTGCGTCCGCCAATGCCTTCCCGGTATATCTGAGAAGTTTGTGATGACACTAGGAAAGAGACACTCTAAATTCAATGCAGATTGTTGTTGTAGGAGCAGGAATTAGCAATGGTCAAAATTCTCTTCTAAAAGCCTCTTGAGAGGTCTATCGTTTTTGTTTATGATGTTATGTTTACTATGTGCCTATAATTTTGAGCACCCTATATTATAACTATACTATTTTATGTTCTCTTGTCCTCACTATCGTTTATAATGCTCCTAAATAGCTAGAGATAGCAGTGTATACTGAATCTCTTCTGATTGTGAGACATACAAAGCTATTATTTAGCCGAATGGACGTGAAAATGTTTCTGACAGTTGCTTCTACGATTCTATTTGTATTGGCAGTTACCTTGAATACTGTCTTTATCTACATCGTGTTCACCAAAACACGAAACGACATTGGCGCCTACAAACAGATGATGATCTGCTTTGCTGTTTGCAACATTGTCTACTCGTTGGCTGAGTTTGCCAGTAAACCGGTATGTTATTTATCACACAATTTTTATGCCATTGTGGTCCCCAGAGTTTCTCTACCTTATTGCCGGAAAATTCTGAACTTTATCATGTTATGTTTATTATGTTAAAAATAGCACCAATAGAAATTTTTGCTGAGTATGGGCTGCGTTACGAATACGTAAAGTCGCTAGCATATCTCTCATCTCTCTGTGCAGATCTCTTATTGCCGGCTTCGAGTACAGTAGCTGACTACAAACGAGGTGCCGTCGAGGCATCAGACGGTGACAGTATAGACGATACTGCACCCGCATCTTAAAGGAACTTGTTTGACAATAACTGTGAAACTAACCAAAAAGATGCAGTATCGTAAGACCACGAGAAGCAGAGGCTTAAAGGCAGCACCCACGGAAATTTCCGACTTTAAATCGTCATATTTGGGAGGGATGGACGGTGCTTAACGCTTTCTTGAGGACGAAACTTCCCGTTAGATCCCACAGATGTGGTCGAGTTGCGCTATCCATGGGATGAGGACCGATAGCAAAAGATCGATAAGGCAGTCTTTTCCACCATGCGGATGTTCGCTAAATCAGTTATTTTTTCTGAACTGCAGCATCTCCGCACGGTAGAAAAAGAAATAGCCATGGGAAAATTAGTACCAACTAACAAAAATGCCACTTAGAATTCAAAACAACACGGAATTCGCTAACTGGGAGGAAACGGGAAAAAACTGAAGCTTTGATAGAAATTAGCTGTTATACTTGTCAAACAGCTGTAATTATTCTAATACGCCAATGAAAAAAATTCGCAATCACCAAACGTTTAAAAAAAATGAGAAAATCAAGCAAATTGGTACAAACAGAGGGAATTTTTTAGAAGGGCGGTGGTTCAGCGAATAGATCAGCTAACAGTCGATTTTTCTCGCGCCCCAAGAAGATTTCGGTGCTATAATGCAACCGAATGCAACCGCTTGTGCGGCGATAGTATCCCCAAGTCCAGGGTTTTCAAAGTTTTCAGAGTCTCCGCAACGAAATCTTCCGTTGGTGCTGCCTTTGACAAAAACTTTCTTCTATGCAACTAATGGAACGCTTTGTGTGTAAGAGTGTGTAGCTGCTCTGTTGCAGGCAATTTTCATATATGGAAACTCTTACATGGCGTACAGCAATGGATTTCTTGCCAACGCTCAACCGTGGGGTATTTTGTCACTGTGTCTGTTCATTGCGATGTATGGTATGAATACAGCTGTTCTGGCGCTACATTTTGTCTATCGCTACTTCATCGTATGCAGGTTAATCTAATATTGAAACAGCAAATTCGGTTCGCTTATATGTAGTATGGTTGAGTGGAACCGGATTTTAAACAATCCTTCGTTCCACCATAATGCTAGACATTTCAGGCCGAATCATATGAAACTATTTGATCAACCATTTGTAATTCTTTGGGCGATCCCCGTTTTCACGTGGGGCTTTATATACGGCTTCATTACATTTTATTGTTTTTGTGCTAGTGAGGAGTTCTACAACTATGCACAGCATTCAGTACTTGAAAAACTGGGACGAAATATAAGGGACTTATCCTTTTTCTGTGTATTTACTTACGTGAGTTCTTAACAGGAAATGGATGTTGTAATATTCTTTCTATTTCAAGATGTTTAAGGAAGTCGCGAATGACTTGACGATTATTTACTGGAAACCAACACTAGGATTATTTGCGATAGTAGTGATGATGTTTATTACCTTCACAATAATGATAGTATGTGGGGTGAAGTTGGTACGACAGTTACGCAAAGTGGCTATGAGTGCCAAGACAATTTCCATCCAGAAGCAGTTGCTCAGAGCACTTATCACCCAGGTATGTTTGGTGGAAGCAGGAGGAGATCAGTGCATCCTCAAGCTGTACGTTTTCTATGATCTTTTTTTTTGGTTTTCTAATTTTGCTTAAAGCTCTCGTGACCCTTAATATCGTTTCTTGAGAGTTATACCTACGCTTGATTCTTCTTCTGAACTTCCAAGTTCACACTGAAGTAAGGAGAGATGATCCAAATGTCCACACGTGAAAAATTGGATTCCAACACTGAAACGAAGCTATTGTTCATAACTAGTCAGAATTTCAAGAAAAGCTGAGTTCAAGAACACCAGCATTATATGGTGTTTAAAAATGGCCTCTACAAATGAGTACACGAGTCCTTGATAGCATCATCAATGCAGCCCGATATTTTCGAAGTTACTTTCCATTTTATATAGTATTCCATCAAAACTGCTTAGAGGAAACTGGCAGTGAGGTAGATATAACAGATAGAAGTATTGGGTTAGGTGGAAAGTATGTGCGTTTTTCAATCGAAACCACCACTATCAACAAACTTTATAAATGGCAACGGGTGAGTTGCACAGGGTGTATGTTAAGTATGGATCGTTTCTTTCGATTGCTAAAAAGAAAATAAGAAAGTTGCTGTCACCTGTCTTTTGCAATAATACGACAGGTAGTGGCATCTATAAGCAGCACAAGCCGACGCTGGCGCCCAAATAGCCCCAGTCGAAATCTTCTCGGGATTTCTCCGAACTTGCACAAGAGAATAAAAGTTCTTGTGAGGTGATGAGCATGCCTCAGCCTCTCAATTTTAGGGAACACTGCAACATTTGCCGAGATAGGTGTAGCACCACCATAATTTATTGTTTATCTCGATCTTCACAAGAAGAGAGACAGAGAGGATCTTCGAAACTATCGTCCGATATGTTTGCTGAGCGTGCTTTATAAGCTTTTTACGAAGATTATTCTCACACGCATATCAAGGACCTTGGATGAAGCCCAACCCCAAGAACAGACTGGTTTTCGTAAGGGATCCAGCTGCATGGACAACATCCAAAGTGTTTCGAGGGTCATAGAGGTTTGTCGGGAGTACCGCCTTCCCCTCGTTCTAACTTTTGTTGACTATGAAAAAGCGTTCGACAAAGTGGAAACAAAAGCTATATTATCAGCACTGGTCGACCAGGG
>KN726192.1:49121-71217 GCA_000816745.1 Ancylostoma duodenale
CGAATAAATTCGAAATTCGATTATTCGAAAAAAAATTTCGAATATTCCGAAGTATATACGTCATACGAAAAACCGATTTATGGAGCGAGATGAGGCTAGATCCTAGGGGGATCCGCAATTTCGAAATCTATGCACAGCGATTCTCCGTCTGGCGGTCTCGTAGTACAAATATAACATTTTGGAATGAGCTTGCATAACACAATTCCTCCATTATGGCTGCGTAGCTCTATGTATACAATTTGCTGTTTTCACTCGTACTCCAATCAGCACCCCCACTACAGCAACACAATTACACTTGGCATCCAAGAGAAATATAACACTTTAAATTTGCTCCCATTCCAGTTTTTTTATTCCTTTTTTTATTCCGAATGCTACAATAATCTTTTCCTCGCCTCGGGACATCTCGGGATCTACCCAACCTTCTGAAATCTATTGTTCAGCTACATGGAAGTGAAGGTGTTCCTTTCAACTGCTTCTGCGGTCGTATTCGTAATGGCAATTACTTTGAATGCTTTCCTTATCTACATCGTGTCTACGAAAACGCGAAACAAAATCGGTGTCTACAAATACATGATTATTTCGTTTGCTCTTTGCAACATTGCCTATTCTTCCACCGAATTTGGTGCTAAACCGGTGTGGTATGCTTTGCTTACTTTATTATGTAGTGCAATTCATGCAATTCTTCTTGTATGAAACTGAGTGTAGAGGTGTGATGCCGTCGTAGGTATTGTAGAAAGGGCACGATAAGTCAGACGCACTTTCCTAGCAAAGGGGTAGAAATGGATGACTGGTGAAAATCTGAGGAAAGAGTGGAAAGATCCAATTGTCTCTTGAACGAAAGTCTCATCCGGTACAAAAGTGCACTAATTCTGCTCCAGGCAATTCACATCCACGGAAACTCTTATATGGCCTACAACACTGGATTTCTTGCTGATGTAAAACCGTGGGGTTTTCTCTCACTGTGCCTTTTTATTGCGATGTACGGCATGAGTACAGCAGTATTGGCGCTACATTTTCTTTATCGGTATTTTCTTATATGCAGGTTGTTTCAATTTTCAAAGAAAGGCAAATTTAGCCGATGATTCATGAAGTCATTTGCTGTCAATTTTCGAAGTTTCAGGCCAACTCAAATGGAATTATTCGAACTACCGCATGTCCTTCTGTGGGCGGTTCCCGTGTTGGGATGGGGCTGCATATACGGTTTTATAACGTTTTATTGTTTCAGTGCTAATGAAGAATTTTACAGTTATGCGCAGTATTCAGTACTAGAGAAACTGGGAAGAGATATCAGAGACCTATCGTTCTTCTGTGTTTTCACATATGTTTGTTTTCAACAAAAAGCGTATGCAAGAATACATTCTAAAAGCACTTCATTACAGGAAGTAGTAGATGGCAAGACAACAATCTACTGGAAACCAACACTGGGATTATTCGCAATTGTTGTGATGATGATCTTCACGTTTGCGATCATGGTGGTATGTGGGGTGAAGATTGTATTACAGTTACGGAGAGTCGCAATGAGCACTAGGACAATTTCAATTCACAAGCAGCTTCTCAGAGCCCTAATCACTCAGGTAATATGTTCTGTTTAAAATAGAGATCGAGAAGTTATTATTATGAAGTTTTCTGACATTCTTCTTAATGAGTTCCAAGTTTCGCCGGCTGTGCTCTATGCAGAGGAAGCGTACTACATGCAGTTGAACATTGGAACACACTACTACATAGATGCGATATCGCAAAGCGGCCTTTTTCAGTCTTGAGAAACACCAGCGCGCTTATTACAGTGGTCTACCGCTCAAACAGCACCTAGACCTCAGGGCTTATTTGAAGAATTCCTAGACGAAATTTCCTCCATGTTTTTCTGACTGTTGAGAACAAGCACCTCCAAGATTTCCCGCAACCGATGAAGGGATATCCAGGATTTTCAAAGCAATAGCTGAAGGGATATCAGAGTGCTCATTGTGATCCCAAAATTACCAAAATGAAATATTTCATTACGTTTCTGGCAGAATCTGGAAGTAAAGTAGAAGAAGTCCTTAGTACTCCTTAGTATACGGTTTTCTCGGAGTCTTGCCCGTTAATTCGCACCCGCACGTAATTTGGTGAGTAGTTAGTACTCTAGTGAAAAATCGGAAACTACAGGGTGGGCCAAAATTATGGGCACCAGATATACTTAACTTCCTGAATGAAGAAGCTATAATATCAGGGAGATCTGTAGGAGGGAATGTTAGGTACTCTTACAACAACAATAATCTACATTTGATTTCGATTGTTACTCTATCAATGTCGATGTAGGGCCTTCAGACTACAAGGTAGGTGTTGTTTGCGGCACGCAAGTAGTGGCCACTATCACTTCCGAGTTTTTGTGAGAAGCGTCAAGAATCCCACTGATGCCAATATGTGGTTCCTAGCATGCACTTGATCTAGGATCCACCCAGGTGAAGTAATCCGGTGAGAAGAGGCTAAGCGAGTTGATAGGCCACCGCCTGAAGTTGACGATTTGGAATAACTTCGCGTGCGTCGTCCACATCCAGTTTCTTCACGATTTCGGCACAAATTTTTGAGAAACGGTGTCTTCCGCAGGCTGTAACTAATACCTCCTGTTACTGGAGGGAGGGGCTTTCACATATTGTATCACTCTGTGGATAAATATTCTCCACATCTTTGAAGGACTACAACTCTAGCGTGTCTAAACGTCGTTGTGGTGCTAAGTGATAGTGACAGAAAGATGGGTGTATAGTTGGACACCACTCATGGTTGAAACCGACGCTATAGGAAAAAACTGATAAATCTCCAAAGGACCTTGATGTTTGCCAATACTTGAGCAAATTCACAGTACGCGAGCAGTACCCATAATTTTGGCTCACCCTGTGTATTCGGCTCCGCTATAGATCTCGTCTCTAAAAATCGAGAGAAATTCTGATAAGGAGCAAAATGAACCGAGTTATGGAGTTAAAAAACGAAAAAATGCGAATTCACGTTTCATTCCGTTTTCTGTCGAACAACTACTATGATTAGAGCAGGACCAAGAGGAACTGGGTTATGGAGAAAAAACGCGGATTCCCGTTTTTTTTCTGTCGAACAATTACAGTGGTTACTGTAGTCATTATTTCAGGCCGTAGTACCACTCCTCATGTCCTATACTCCTCGCTTTTTGATGTTTTTCTTCGTGATAATGGGTTATCCTCCACTAGAGTAAGTCGCATCTCAAATTTCGTAGTGCATTCAGTACTTCAAGATGTTCTTTTTTTGCTTCATTTATTATTTATTACTTAGTAATCCTTATGATTTTTGGCTCTCAGGATATACGCCTTTGTTCCTCTTGCTGTTACATGCTATACGATTCTTGATCCCATCGCTATTATCTTTTTCGTCCACGAGTATCGGGGTGCTGTTGTGAAAATGGTCAAAAGACTCGTTTTAGTGGGTCACAGAAGGGAAATCTCCGACACAGTCACTGAACCCCGCTCTCACACTCTTGACATGCATCATACTAATGGTCACTGACATCACATTGTTGCTCTTTTACGATAAATACATAGTGTGTCGTGCGCCTTCTGCTAATAAAATCTAGAGTTACAACGGCAGCTACATCAGTGTTCAGTTCCGTACTTAAAATCCTAAGCCAATGAATCGAGAAAAATTCCATGGAGGTTTGGACAGGATATCAGCAAATTGTTAAGAATAAAGGTTTCAGAACAATTGCCTTGGTTAGCTAAAAGTGTCTCTCCACAAATATTCAGTCGATCTCACTTTTCTCCTCAGATAGGCTAGCAAAACACGGCTTAGGATTCTGTTGAGAAAAAAATTCTGCTTTCTTGGTAGTGTACTAGAACTTTGCTTCCAAATACTCGACAATCCGTTTTTTTTTTTGCCAACTTTCAAGTTCAGAAAGAACAGGAGTTGGAGGGTATTGGAAGTCTTGCTGGAGTAGTGAGATTGCAGTTCTATGTCATGCACTTCTACTGTTATTCACGTGGTTCTTCACCGGCCGACAAGCATTTTCAAACTATATATACGCTATCTTCATATGGACTCAAACTGACGCTGCTTATAATCCTAACGTTCTCTCGTCAGTGATATTGTGATACAGAGTACCCTTGACGAAAACATTAATAGTAGTTAATTTTCTGGATTTTACAAAACTAAATTTGTGTTGTTTCATCAGTTTTTCCTCCCATGTTGTTCTAAATGTCGACACTGCAGACAGAAAGGGAATTAGTTGTGTCCAACTATTTTATGCATAAATGCATATCACCTTAACTAAAGCAGGTCTTTCCAGTCATATGTGACTCTATGAATAAACTCAGGGATTCACCGACGATGTTGTACCTAGTGTCCTGGAGTAGCGGTTCCTTCTTTATACCCCAAGACGTTGATTCCAAATATGTATACTTATAATATTCATATACTTCTGTTAGCAGTGCACGAGGTTGTTACACTCCTTTATTGGCCGACGTTGCGGCGGCTTCGCCTTCGTCAGAGCCTGAAAGTGTCGAATCGATTGGTCAAAGTACTCAGACAAACACCTCTTCAATCTAACATCGATCCAGGTCAGGCCCGAAAATCACGAAAAAACCAAACGGCAACTCTCTCACCTCTTCACAAGTCCGCCGATCGGGTGGTGTCTTCGACGACGGCCGCACGTGTTGGACTTGGAAACATTATGAGACATTCTGCCACTAGACATATCTCCAGTCAGATGTTACACAATGCGAGATATGGATAGAGTTCACTTGTGATGGTGGGGCACTCCTCTTTGCGGTTCATTTCGGGTTCTTGCCATAAATCCGAAAAGCCTCGAGAGGTTTTCGTGCCGAAATCTCAGTTTCAAATGCAAGAATCGTTGTTTTCACCTTGTAATGGACGCCGTTATGCACTCGCATTCGATGAGCACCTAAAGGGATGGACGAACGAGAACTTACTTTCCCTTCAAGATGCTCTTTAATTCTGACGCAGAGTGGCCGTGCAGTCTCACCAATGTATTCTTCCTCACATTTTCTGCATTAGTCATGTTCACAGTGTACTTATACATATATGGTCACTCTTTTTTTGTTTAACAGTGTTACAGCACAAATACGAAATAGCAGGCAGAGTAATTGCACTTCTTCCCTTGTTTTGTTGCTAAGACCTGTTCTTCCCTTGTTTTGTTCTACCGACGATGTTGTAGTTATGGGCTTACTGTTGATATGAGGTACATTCGTTCGATGAGTATTTCTAGAAGCAATATTTGTGGCAGCATTTGTCGCTGGATTAAAATTTTCCCGTATGCTGTCTTACTCTCGCATTCCTGTTCAATAAACGTAGAACACGTGCGGTTATATCATTGCTGAAAATGAAGAGAAAACATATCTAATAGGTGAAGCATAATCCACGTAGAATTATGAACGTTACTGCTTAAAGTAGTGGAGCTCCATAAAAGATATGTATGAATTTTGTAGTACACGTACTTCTGGTTAAGACTGATGGATTGGAATTTCTGGTAGCGGCTGACAACAAAAGGCATTTTGATTCATTTCACGATCTAGAACTTATGCCCAGTGTTGAGGTAGTCACGAGAAGTCCACGGAAACAGCGTTACGTCTTCCTTTTGTGTGAACGCGCCTGTTCACAGTCGTCGGTTCTCCTGCATTAATGTGATGCTTGCGCAAATGACTGACAAGGGAAGTGCAAGAGGCTAACCCCGGGGATCGAAACGAAACATCCATTTTTGGTAACATTGTCTAAGGCTATGTTAGTGTATGCATATCATTTTTGCCCAATGGTTCTGATGCGCGCAGGAGAGCGCGCCAAAGACTTTTCGGCACCACTCATCTTTCATGCGCCCAAGATTTTTAAAAAGGTTTTACTGACTGAAAATGTGCATACTGGGGTTATTCGAGGTGCAGAATACGAATACCATATCCATTTTGTACCATAATGCTATTTTTGTAGGGTTACGGTAGGTACACCACCGCATGCTACCGTACACCTACCGTAACCCCAGAAAATGGCGTTGCGGCCCAAAATGAATACGATATTCGTGTTCAGCACCTCAAATAACCCCCGTATGCAAGGTTTCAGTCAAAAAAAAATTTTTTTTGAAGAGTTTGAGTCCATGAAGGTTGAATAGTGCTATTTCTTCTAGTGCACTGTCATGGGAGTCTTGGCATGGATTCATGAACTTTGACCACGCAATCCGACCGTGGTTGCCTTGATTAGCTGTCCTATGAACTATAGAACGTTTTCAGACGCATTTTTGAATACCTGGTTCCGCCTGCTTACATGATCAAGAGTCCTTGCTGCAAGCATGGCAGCCGCGGTGGGGTGGCCAAGTGAGTAACGCATCGGACGAAGTTCCTGGAGTAGTTTTTGAACTGGTGCATGTATCTGATGTGTTCTAATCACTACAAATACTCGAAACTAGTTTAAAAGTCTAAAATTCATGAATGCAAAACGGAGTTGCGCCGGCAGGCCCAAAACCCTTGACCTTCCGCTTTACAGCCTAACACGCTGCCCTCTCGGCCACCTCGCCACTGATGGCATTCCTGGCTCATCTTCTGATAATCTTCCCGTACTGAAACCAAACCAAGTTATTCGAAACTGGTACTATAAACACTCTATGGTCCCAGAAAAGGTAATGAAGATAATCACTGTTGGTTTGAGTGATCAAAGTTCCATAAATCCCAGCTCTACATGGAGTTCTGTGGCAGTGCAATATAGAAATTCTTCGCGCGCTCTCCTGATCGCATTAGGACCATTGGGCAAAAATGATATGTATACATCAACATCATCTTAGACAATGCTTCTGCAAAGGGATGTTTCTTTTCGATCCCCGGGGTTAGCCTCGTGCACTTCCCTTGTGAGATTCGCGTAAAGTTTACCGTAAACAGGCGCGTCGTTTAGTCTGAAGGCCATCTCAGCCAGCTGCTGATACGACCTCCGCTGCAGAATCTGTGCTGATAGCCGATTATCCATTGCGCTATCCTCAATGTTGCTGCTCACTGCCAACTGATTGCGAGCGAAACGGCTCATATCAGAAAAGGGATTTTCCGTGTATGCTGCGTCTAGAATAGGAGAGATAAACTGTAGTCTTGCCAAGAGGGGCATAAACAGCTTTCCTGCACACAAACTTCCTTAAAAGTTGAGAGGGGGAGCGTTCCATGGTATACACACCTACCGATTGCCTATCCAGATCAGGTCCGCGAGTAAGTTTCATGCAAATAATCCTTATTGCCAAAGAGAGGTACATGCTTCCGTTTTTGTGTGCTGCTTGACTACTCTAAAGTGATATGCGGAATGCATATTTGAAGCGTACTCTCTCTTATAAAGAGGCTAAAATAACATTGAGAAATTGTATCTCTGTAGAAGGGTGGAACTCAAGAAAAAGTGGAAAAGTACCTCTCCATAAAGTTCACAGTATCACAAAAATATTTTGCCAGGAGTAACAGCACAATTGGAGTGCTGTGCTATGCACAACGGTAAAAAATACATTTTTTGTAACCATTTTGTCACAATGGCTAGCACAATTCTCAGTAATTCGACCTGTGCATTCCGCGTAGTTCCTCGTGAAGAACTTTTCTTCACTGCGGCAGGTCTCAGCAGACATTCATGGACTTTATGGATTCTGGGAAAATTACATTCTAGATGATTCTCAGAATACAAATGTAACGTAGAGTAGGGAATGCAATTGGGTTGAAGAGTAGAGGCTATGGCAATATTAGGGAAAAGAAGGAAACTCTGTTTCTTTATCGTTTCATCGCCATATCATTCCCCCGAATGGGGTTATGTCGGCAACACTGGTCGAAAGAACAGCGGACGGAGTTACCAGCTTCCAATATTGTACGTGTCGAAGAGTGAACATCTGGAAGGTCTGCTTATGGTAGAAGAGTGACGTTTCACAGCTGCAATGCTTGGTCTACAATTACGTATCGTCACTGCAGTTGGTCTATCGATATTCGCTCAGGTGTGCTTTTAGGATAGACCGTACGATTTTTTCCTTTTCCGATTTACTTAGGTTTCATTCGCTTTGTCATCTTTCTTGTGAAATTCTTGAAGGCGAAGGCTCATTCATGAGCGCTTCAAAATTCTGGAGAGGAACGGTGGAGTAATAGCTGAATTCATGTACAGGAAACTAATGTTTAATTTCTCACTGGAAAACCCAGGCCAATGATTTGAACAATTGGCTGTAGTATAACTTATGAATTCTACGGTAATGCAGGTTAAACCCACCAGAGCGCGTTGATGTGGGCCTGAGGATCCTGAAGATCCAGAACTTTTCTACATTCATTTTAAGAGTAGAATTTTGGGATTCACAACAGTATTCTACACGTGGCTGTACATGAACATAGTAAAAACGCTTCAGTACATTTGCAATGTTACTGCAAACTTTACGAAAAAATGGTTAACAAAGCGGTGCTTGTCCTTCTAGTGATGCGTTGTATGTGATCTGACAATTTCAAATGATGACCAACAAAAACACTTAGATCCTTAGCTGTTTCAGATTTTCATACAAATATAATAATTTGTGCTAACAGGAAAGAGATTTTGGAAGTGAACATCAGCTTCCATAAGGCGATGGCAGCGTTATGACCTACCTAAGGGAAGAATTCAAAACAGTAAATACATTCCAAGCGGAAACAGCACTTTGCTCCCTGTTTTTTTTTTTCGCTTTGACTTTTTGGAGTACATTCAACTGGACTTGAACTGGTATCACAATAACTCGGAGATAAGAGGAATTGAACACTCCCTCACATGTTTGTCTTTCTCACATTCTACATGTGACGAGACGATACTCGCATCACTGATATTTAATCGTTGTAGAAGAAACGTTCACAAATTCACAATCACCAAAGCAATTTAAGACCGATAATGCCGCTTTGAAAAAGTGAACATGTTGGAATCATTAAGCTCCTGCATCCTGAGGTGAGGTCGCCTTTGCCATACAGAGATTATTTGCCGGATTAATTGGTGGTGATCGAAACTTCAATAGTACAAGTACTTCTCGTTGAACAGTACGGTTGAAGAAAAGATAAACGAGAACTGGAGCTCCTGAAATTTTCTAAGAAAAATTCACAGCGAGTAACTAACATGCTCTTTCGTACCAACACCCGTAATAATGTGACGAATATAAAGATCGTAGTAACAAGGGAAGGATACTTGGTCGAACTGGGCATTCATGATGCGGTATTACTACCATATGTTATTTTTATCGCTGATCTCGAAGTCGGTGCCCGTATTTCCTGTGGGGGTTTGCATGATGAGCTATACTCATTATTTTTTCGCGCTGAGTTGACATAAAGTTCTAGCCTTTCCTCAATTTAAGCTGTGCTCAGAGTCAGTGACTGATTCTCTCACGTTCCTCATATGCCATCTCGAATCGAAATATGGCAGCTGCATGGGTAACATAGGTAACACATAAGGGAGGCTCTCGTTGCCTCCAATAACACTTAGCATTCTCAAGACACCAGAACGGCTACCAAGCACAACCTGGTGCCCACACACGAGTACTCTATGTTAACTATGGGGAGAAAATAGAGAAAATAGGTGGCAACTCACTTTGCAGAAGTCCGCACAAAATTTGGTCTGCGAATTGGGGTAAGTGTTAAAAACTGCACAAGCACTACCCATCGCATCACGAGTGGCCATTTCGACCAAGTTCAAATCTCTTGTGAGGTATCACCCTTTAAATCAGTAAAGTCTTATTTGAAGAAGAATGAGAAGAAATCTTGAACAGTATTACCAGACAGATAGAATCCATGCAAAAGTCAAGAGATTCTTCCCTTTCAGCCATCAGCTATTGCTAGACCGGTTCTTAGGTAAAGTGTATCCAACTCAGACCTGGCTTTTGTATACCCACTCGAAATTTCTATTATTTGATCATTTGCAGTAAGAACCGTGACCAACAGGCAAGACATCACAGGACCACCATTATCATTCGAGGCACCAGATAGACTACATTCAAATGACTCCAGCGAATCCAACTTTTCTAGGCTCCTAGTCGCAAGTTTTTGTACAAAACGCCCAATAGATCGAGAAATGACTCCAATTTTCAACCAACAACTTTTGCTCAAACCATACAGCTAATTATTAGTTTTCTGCCCTCTTTTAACTCGTAAGTGATGTCCTTAACTTGAGAAATACCTTCCATATGTATTCTATTCCTCAGAAGATGGACTCTTCCAGTCAAAACTAGGAGCGGGTGATAGCTTACCATGATTGAGCATCCAAAAAATGTGGCATATAAGCGGTCCATAAGGTGGTGGTGGAAAAAGTTGCATGTAAACGTAGGGAAGCGCAGTCAATAAATTCGCCACACAAATCAAAGAACATTGCATAAGAAACTGCAAATAAACGAGATATATACGAGTGGTGCAACAAGTGAACCTATGATCGAAAATTATTGAAGTTTAGCAGGGCGGACGCAGAAGGTGGGCCGGAGGGGGCGCAGATAATTAAAAAATTATTTTAAAAACAGTAATAATAATAAGCAATCGAAAATAAACTTATGCAAGATTTTTACGTGCATTGTAAAGTAATTTAAAAATTTTTTCTCCGGCGAGCCATTCTCGGGGAGGGAGCCGCCTCCCCCCCCCCCCGCGTCCGCCGCTGATGTCTAGACCTCTGCTATATGGAATTGCTACTGCTAACATACCTTTTACCTTTCCAGTCAATGAAGTGATCAGTGCCAGGCGCAAAAATTTTCCAATTCATCCTGGATATGTGTAATACTCCCTCGATAGAGGTACCAGTTTTGACTCACTCACAGTGTTTTCTCTCTTCCATTCTCGAAAAATTGCACTGAAGAAATCATGAACCAGGGTGGCAAACGATTGACGAAACATGCATGGAAGGCTTGAACAAAAAATTGCTCTCATTCAAAAGCGATTGTTTGAAAGAGTTCAAAAAAGCAATCCCAAAAAGGAAAAGGGATAAGAGGCTGTTGCCCGAACCACTCTAAATAACAAGGTCGTTCAATATGAATTGGACGTATTTTAACCCATTGACGATCGTTCCCTTTTTGCACGTTTCCACATTTTCCGAAGTTCTGGCCTCTTTCCCTACTCCGGAATTTTCAATAAAAAATTAAATGAAGAGCGTCCGATGCATCGAGTCAGTGCTTCGTCCCTCAGACTCCACTAGTACAATTTGTCAACTCTGGGGGATGTAAGACCTGGTTGGCCTCGTGCGGGATCGATTCATCGATCGTGCGAGCGAACCGCGAGCCTCTTACTACCTTTCTACGCCCCTCTCCCCAATACATTACCATCTAAACATGCTGATACCGTTAAGATCTTATCATGTCCCAGAATGAATCATGCGAAAAAAGGTGCGGTTTACCGGGGAGCGGTGGTCCTTGTTGTATTTAGATTACCATGATATAATCCCTACGGTGACCAGGATCAGAGCTCAATTTTTTCATTCTTCTCTTGTCCGATGCCTGCTCCCAGAATTCCTATACATTCATGAAATAGATGAGAACATACCGATTTCCTCACGTACGATGTGCCTTCGGGAAATGAGATACGACCAACAACGCGCAGATAAACCGCGTAAAGTGTGGTTGTTAGTATAACAACAACGATATTATTTATAGCATGGGCAACGTTGATATACTGGAAGAATAAACTCGAGAACATCCTACAAATTGCTGTTTTTGTTTTCATATTGTCCGTCGGCAGTCACAAAGTTTCAAGGCCGTATGCAAGTTCTAAATTCTATCAGATGCTATAGGTACAACTATTTGCTAGACTCATTTGATGTGCACTACATAAGTAAACTAATGCAACTATATCGGGGGCAAGAAGTGCGGAGAGTATGCATCATGATGAGTACAAATAAAACGAGTCATGCTTCCGCGATTGGACAACTTAAAGGACGGGCAAATCACATTAATTTGACTACCCGCCGTTTTCCCTAATCATGACCCGCTCTCAATATGGAGTGCCTTCTTTTTTCTTTTCGTGTCATTTTCACATTAAATTTACTGCAACTTTGAAACTCTCTTCCCCACAAGAACTATTTCTCATGAACTCTAGAATTTGCCACATATCTAAGGCGAAAATTTCCACTCAGTTTCCACGTTCAATCATCTTCACTAATGCATTTTCAGATGTTCTGTGAAATCTCCAATTTATAAAAACTCAAACCTACGACAGCGATTGTTTGCAACGCTAGGTTGTTGGTAGAATTCCACCATAACAACGTGGTGTGGCGGGAAAGAGTTCCATAAGATTACACTCCTCCTGTGCCGTTTCACGGTAGAGTCACTTAGAAAAAAGGGTGGTGGGTGGGTCGGAATTGTGGTCGTAAAAGACATTTGTGACAAAAAAATGCGATCAGATGTTTGCATCGTCGATCTTTGGAGGCGATATTAGATATCGGAGTGACAACGACAGAACTTAACATTTAAGGAAGTTTCCTACTGATATGTACTTTGCGCGGCACTCCGGCACTGTTGCAAGTTTGAAAAAAAGAGTATGAAGAGATCTTTAGAAGAGCTAGCAGTTCTGCAAAGAATCATTTCTGTTCACTCTTCAACATTAAGCTCCTGGCACATCGCCGAGCATAAAAAGGGATGAAGAGGTATCCTGCACGGTCCCGCCTTCATGGATCGTCCCCAATTTTTCGGTTAAAAGCACTTTAAATTTTAACCTTCATAAGGCATGGAAATCAACGGAATTACATGTCCACTAAACAATACTGCTATCCGCATCCGCTATGTGGCGGACAGCTCAGCAGCCCAGCCCGTGGGCATAATTTCTTCGATTTAAAGTCGAACGATTCCGACCGTTTTTCAACCTACTAGGAGTGAGGCCAATCATCACGACCTCTCATTTTTCGCGCATTACCTTAACGGATCGACTGAAGAAAGTATTTTCTTGTGTTCCAGTCAAAGCATTTCAGAAGAGCTTATCTTGTTTGTAGCATGATTAGCTTGTGCTAGGGTCAGGGTGAGAATTCAGTATGGATTCACATCAAGAAACATAATCACGAAATGTGTAGTGATTGTTGTTGAATATGCAAGAAATCTCATCTCGTTATATTTTTCTTAGCCTTAGCTCATACATGCATTGTTTCTAAATAGTAACATGAAACCAATTGAATCATATGATGTTATGCTGTTTAATCCAAACACAAACCACATGTGGTGGGTGGAGCCCCGTGAACGGGTCAAAGAACCATGCGTAACTATCCGAGTTGAAAAGAACAGGGGGAGTGAAAAGGAAAATGTACAGAAAATAGAGGTGAGGAATCATCAGAAAAACGTATGTACGGCGACTCTCGAAGAACTGAAAATAAACGAAGCTATTCATAATAATGCAAGCAATGATTGGCTGAAATGAATAGTGAGAGTGTAAGCAGACTAACCATGTCCATTACGTTTGTGTTCCATACATCCAGTAGCCTATTTAGTGCTAAGACAAGACAAGTCATGCATGAGCCACACCACAAACCTGAAATTTATAAAACTGGACAAACGCGTGATAGACCATCGGTTGTGGTTAACCACGGTCAAACACATAAAACCTCACTCAGAGATAGCGCTCCTGTTACAAAGACGAGGTTAGGACTGGTACAGTAAACAACGCCAGTTAACAAGAAATATCCAGACAATATTGAAGCTAAGCCAATAGCGGCCATGTCATACAGACCTGAACAGTACGAAGACCTAGAGTGAACATACATGCAGAGCGCTTTGGTATCCTGCTAAATGTCAAGAAGATCGACTATGAGCGCTACCACTCAGGTTGATGGCAACAACCTCTCGAGAACGGACTACATCGAGTATTTCGTCTTATCGCTCTCTATCGATGGCAACCTGCCCGACGAAATCATGGCTCGCGTCAATGCTGCGTGATTGAAGTGGCGCTCGATGACGGTAGTGCCGTGCGAGTTTCGGTATCTCTCCGAATGCCGACAAGCTTCGCGATACTCGCATTCAATGGTGCGGTTACATTCTTTGTGCCAACGAAGACGCCGTCAGCAAGTAGGATTTCATCTTGAAGAACTGAGAAAACAGCTAAAGAAGCACTGAGTAGACAGATGGCACGCTGATCTGAAGCAAGCGGGTGTCCACCGAGCGTACGATAGAGCAAAACGGTGCAAAATGTCATAGAAGCAACCACACCAAAGAAGTGAACAAATGTCGAAGAAGAGAAAGAGAAAGGGCGGACTGCTCTTTATGCAGACCTATTCGGCCTTTCTGTCATACCATTATGGTTATCTAACCCTGCAATTTCGGCTATGAGCGGATGCTTTCACAACTTTGACAGGTATATCGACAAAAGCGGTCAATCGCTTAAACATGGGTGTTTAGTGACCCTTGAATGAAGTTAGAAAGTCGGCACGCATTTCCAATTTACCACCCTAGCATCATCTGTTTACCTTAGCATTACATTTACCCCTCTACCCACGAGTACCCATCAATCCCTCCCATATAAAGACAGGTAAGGGTCCAAAGCTAAGGGTGCTAGTCATTTTGAGATATTACGTAGGAATGTGGATGACGTATCTCGTCATGGATTCTCGATGCTTATAAATCAATGGGAAGTCCTTCTGAAGCCAAGGCATTGAAATGAAATCGCGCAAGAGAATAATAATCATTTTACCTAACACTATCATTATCTTGTAGCAGGCAAGAATTCGATATTCTTTCCTCATCATAACCATCAAAACAGTGGAGTACAGAACCTAAAAGAAAATGATATACGTATGATAGTTTGAAGAAGATTCACAGTTCATCGGAAAAGGTGGGGCCGGTGAGGCGTGGGAAATCTAGAGGTGGCGCGGCCGACTTGGCAACATACTCATCTGTTTGGAATAAAACCAGTACAGAAACTCATCGAATGCAAAGATATGTAGTGGTAGCCAAGATAGGGTAGTAGAAAGGAATATGAATATTCGAAAAAAAAATGCTAAATTCTTGATTATTTCTATTATGAGGAAATTTATTTGCGAATAAGCAAACTGACTTTGTTTTTTGACTCATTGTCTTTACTAAATACATTTCTCTAGCCAACATAGCCACATGTGGTCTAAAACATTTCCCACCCGCCGAAAGTAGTATTCCACATGTTTCATCGTGTTCAAATATCAATGAATCCTAGAGCTTCTTGTCACCTTGATGACAGTGTGAAATGAATGCAACAACAAAACGTGAACAAAAAGTTTCTAAGAAGATCCAAAGTGCAGATGTCCCGGGCTAGATATAAAGGCGGAGCGCTTTTCGTGTGCTGGTTGCTCCTCGGTGTTGGCCAACATTTCCTACCCAGATCAGCAGTGATGCACGTTTTGACATACAGAATTTTATTCAGCAAGCTGTTGCAGGCTCAAATTATTTTGACAGTTGTTATGCACACTGCTAGAAGCTAGAGTCAGTCCATAGCTCCCATGTGGATAGGAGGTGGAACACCATCGAGAAAAAGTATTGGAGATGAAGTGCTCAAGCTTCTAACCTCTACTACGATGCCGTACACGATGAAAGCAATCCCAAGTAGGCAGCTTGCAGTTCCCCTTCGTGGAGTGTTAAGTCTGCAATTTTATTTTTCAATGAAATGTACTATTCAACGATATACATAAAGAGAGGAATGCTAGGGTATATATTTGTAGCTTCTCGTGAAACCATGGAATTTTAACGGTCCAGACCCCTGCGGATCGACACAGTTTTGCGCGGTGCGGCTCTCGGACTGTCGTGAACGAGGCGCATCCTCTCCCTATTGCCACGCTGCACAGTGTGTAATTTCGAACATCTAGGCGATCAAAATTATTTTTCTAAGGAACCTGTTCATAAAATTTTTACTTTTCAGCATTTATACTCTGTCTGGTCCACTGCACATGACCCATGGAAGCCAAGGATTTAGGGCAATTTCTTATACTTCTGCAATAGAGCCTGAGAGCACAGGACCATGTACCGACGGATAATTTTCTGCACAACAGCTGCGCCACATAAACTCGAGTCTGTATGCGTGTTTATAAACAAATAAGTATGTGAAACATGAATATGCGTTCCAGTTTCAAGATTGCATACATTGCCACATGATGAGCATGACGTGATCTAACACATTAAACTGCTGGTTATTTTGTGGGAGTTTGCAATTAAGAAAATAGTAATTCTAGGACTATTGCTCATATGGGTGGCCTAATCGGCCCCGGAATGTTAACGTACTTGGAAATCTCATAATTCTTTAGGATTCCAGTAGGATTTGTTGAGGTTTTGCTTGATAAAGGTGATCTTGATCTTCTATAGGGTAGCCTAGCATAGAATGTCTTTGAAGACGATATTATTCCATTTTTGACAGGTATTCTCTCCACCAAGATTTCTATTAATATTACCTTTTCTCTGAATATTCTTTTCTACCCCAATTTCAATAATTTTTATTCACATCATAACCTCAAAAATGGCGCTCTGTCTTTTCTCACTTGCCCTTATGATGTGGGCTATTAGCATGAGGCTAACAAACCACAGGTGTTGCTCGAATGGACCTCTTTACTCACAGAAGTCTTGCGTAACATTACCCGCAAAGGCATTCGAAAAAACCCTGTGTGGAATTGCAAGCCCATTTCTTTCAAACATATCGGAAAGATCTGTCCTAGAGAGTAGCGGTTTCGGCCTACATAAAAGTGTTTTTTGTACAGGGTCGAAGTTGGTCGCAAAAATAACACAAATGCCCATATACAGGAAGGTTACTGCTAATCACTACACATACTCTCGTAGCGGAATCTCGTGTAACTTTTTTTTAGATTTACCCGAAAACCCAAGTAGGTCATGCGCTCAATCGCTCATTTCTTAGACATTTTGCATTTCTTTCCCATGCCTGAGAAACGTAGTTACAAGGAAATATAAAGGTTGTTCCATGATCTATTGAAAGAATCCAAAATGGGAAATTCAGATCACAACATAGACGGCATATATAACTCATAAAATATTCATCTGTTTTACGTAGGTGGTGTTGAATAGAAATGGTATTCGTCAAAAAATCACCTGTATCGCATGCGCGGAGTGCCGGCGAATACTTTGGTGCAGTAATCGCGACTTACTACGGTGGGTCGAAAAATACATTTTGAGCGGCTAGATATGCGAAATTGCCCACTGTGCGCTACGGCGTACTCCACTCGCTTGGACTAGAGCTTCAACATTCACAGTTGCCTGTTACATGTACATATATCTACATATGTTCCCTCGCAGAGTCAACAAATATAATATAAAACTAAATCTCAAGCATTAAAACAAACTTCTGAAGATTTCACTCAGGATTTCTGTGGCGCGGAAATCATCGTAAATTTTTAATAACTATCTATCTTACTAGGTCCACCATTTCTGCATGCACGCAAAGACAATGCCAGAGTTAGGGGAGTTGGAGGGTTTCTAAGCATACATTTAGGCAAAGCAGCGTGAGCGAGCTCGCTGCGGCAAATGACGCAAGGGTGGGGGGAGGGGATCTCTGTATACATTTTGTCGATGCGCGTCACTTTGTCGAGCACAACTGCCTTCCACATATGGAATGGCGAGTGTCAGGCCATCCATAGTTGAATGTGGGAACCAACTTCGTGGAATTTATACACGGTACCCATCCTCATCGAGTATGCGAGCAACGTCATTTTCTATTGCAGAGCTCGTTGTCGTACACAATCGATCTTTGGTCCTAAGGGAGTTCTGCACCACATTCGCTTTCACAAAGACTATGTGAGCACTTCTCGAGTGCACCAAGATGTTGCGTGAGGCTGGTTTCCTGTACCAGGAATGTTCCCTTTGACCATCAACATCCTTATCTTCGTATTTAGAAACGGAAGAAATTCGTCCTCATCAGGTTCTTCCATTCTAAAAGGCACGCTGTCATCAACACCATTCGACTGCGCCAGTGTCTTCACAACCTCTGTTTTGTCGCCCCAATCACGAAAACATCGTCGATGAACCGCTTATACAGCAGAATCTGAGATGTTAGCGACGTGCGTTCGATGTGGTCTAAGAAAATGTGGGAAATGGCATAGCGCCGTTGCTGGCCTAAAAGAAGTGTTGTGCTTGATCAGCTGATTAGATTGCTTGGCTCACTCGCGTCCTCTTGGTCCCAGTAACACCCAATGTACTACCGCCAAAGAGGGGTGAGGCCCCGTTCCTTCCTAGTAGTCAACTCCCTTCGTTCAGTTACAATAAGTTCTCTTGCATAGGTTAACGTCACTGTGCTGGTACTAGGGTCATCTTCTCTCGTCTCACCACACAGTACCGTCGTCAATTTGTTTGTGTTTGTTTGCATGCCGATGATGTTGAATTGTATGAAAATTAAGGTCTGATGAAGGCATTAATTGCCGAAAGCTAACCGGAATAAGTCGTAAACGGGGCTCCTCAACAAACCAAGAGTAATTAATCATATGTAAAATTTCAAACTATGCACTCACCCGCACTCATAGTTCTCCACATTTTCGGCGTTGGCAGCATTTTGAAAGAACCACTCCATCTATAACTTGGACAGGTACTGAATTACATACGGAAAAATATACATCATACATGGAACGTTCCACCAGAACAAACAAAGAATGACTCAAAATTCAGAGTGTTACATTACAGGGTGCGGCTTAAATACTGTGTCAAACTTTGTCGCAGAGTCCATCCCCAATGAGAAAAAGCCCTTTACCCTAAATTTCATATTTGAAATAGCTATCCCTTCCTCTGTATAATCTCCACGTTTCGTAAGCTCATATCAAGGTTCCACGTTATAACCCGTCCGAATTTGGAAAGAACCAAGATCGCGCTGTGAAGCATCACCCCACAATCTTGTTTCTTGATCGCCTATTCTTTGCAGTAATATAACTGCACTATCCAATATGCAGTACGATGCTCTGCTGCTGAAGGGCTGTTCCCTTATGCATGTCAAACGGATGTCGTATTTCTACATTTTGAGAAAATTCACGAGAAACGAACACATTGCAAAAAGGCGAGGTGGAAGGGTTAGGTGCACACAGAGCCGTGACCTTTGCAGAATGCGATGAATTCACTTGCTAATGAGGAAGTCCAGACGGAACACTACAAGCACTAGGAGTAGCATGTTCACAACGAAGCGCATCACCACGAGAGAAGGCAGAATTTAATTATGTTACATTGGAGGGCCGCAAATGGGCACCTTAGGACGGGCACCTTAGGATGATGACGTTTTTTTCAATGTGGAACAGAGCTTCACTAGCGGAAATTGCGTAGTGTAGGGGCAGTTTTCCAAGACATTAGATGGAGTAGGAAAGGCGTCTCTTGCAGATCACATCTGACCTTTATCATCACTGAAGCTGATGTTTCTAAAAGTGACCACTTATCTCAGGTCGACGTTTAATTAAAGCAGGAAAAACAGCTCTTTGCTGGGAAATAGGGTGGTTTTGTAAAATAGGTATAGCTGCTAGTTTACCCATAAAAAATGGGTCCCCTAGGACAACAGTGCTTCAAGAAACGAGACGTAGAAGACAAAGTGACCGTTGGTGCCCCAACTCCTTGTGCTCATACCGGTAGAGGAATCGGGCGCAAACTTCCTTGACATCGATCGTATGGATGCGTCAACTGGTAATCGTAGAGGAGGTTTGGACATGCGGTCACCAACCCACTGTTGCCACTAATCTGGGATCGCTCACAGGAAAGAAGTAGGAAGAAAACCTCCGAGGTTTTTTACGGGCTTTAGTGGTTGTGCATGCCCTAAGTCTAACCTCCGACGCGAAGGTAGAAGGAGACCACGTCAAACATTTCCCAGTGTGTTCGATTTGTAAGAGTTTAGGTATACAATACTGAAGAGCAATTAGAGTTTTAGCTTCTGTGAAAAAAGTTATTAACAAATATTTTTGACACAGTATTTATGCCGCACCCTGTAACATCTGTCCAGCCATTTGCGCATGTTCGCTATGTCCTCGCTGACTTTGAGGGCTACATTCATACCAACCAGCGTCGAACTGGAAATTCAGCAGCATCTCAAAATCAGTATTGATCAAGTGTGCCCGAAACTCTCCTGTTCTGGCATTAGAATGATTGTCACAAAACGACGGAGAAATCTAGTACGAGGTCTCCCGCACTCCGGCTCTCTCACTACTCCTCTGACATAGTACACCAGGTATGATTTGGCAACTAAATGCAAAGTGCCAGAACACCTCACGTCCGCTTGAAAGGGAGGGGTTGAGACTTCCCGAAGGGAAAGTCACTCTAATGTATAAGTGGGTACTGCACAGATCATGTTGTCAAATGCAACAACATGCCAACCCACAAGACGTGGTGTGAATCTCAGTCAGAAATGCGTAAGTAGTTTGATTTCAGACACGTCACGGCCAATTTTTCGGAGCTACAGGCATGTCTGGCGAATACAGAAGTCATAGCTGGTTTCACCACAAGAATTCGACCACAACAACTTCACTTATTCATTTACATGGTTTTTGATGTAAACACGTTACCATGCAACTTAGCAGTAATTGGCTAAGATGGAAAGATAATTGTTTTGTTGTCGCCAATTTTTGCCGACGCTTCTGAGGTGTGCAAGCATACATAGCAGATCCTAGATATTCCACAGGAAATTCTTCTACTGAAACGAAATGCTATATGAGGCTGTTTACCTTTTGTTCAAAACAGAGTCTGCAGAAAATTGCTCAAGAAAATCTACATGGTGCACCGCCTACCGCTGTTATCGATCAGACATGTCAAATCACGCGGGCTAGCGATGCAAGTATTGGTGGAGCAGCCCGCCCAGGCCCTGCACGGCTTGTCGGTGGGCAAGATGGGCTTCGTAAAAGGGTCGAAAAACAGAGGAAGCTTCGTATGGAGTCCGTGGCGAAACCCTGGGAAAAATTTTGTGGTTTTCGATGGTCCGAAGAAGAGGAATACGTTGATAAAGGCGATGAAAGACGAAAGAAGGCTTGCAAAAGAACTGCTCGTAGCTTGAGCAGCGCAACTGTGGCGATCGAGGTTGGGAAGTTCGATTGGAACAGATCACGTACAGGTTCCCCTAATCCGGAAGGTTCAAACGACTCCTGCGCTGCGGAATCTGCACAGATTGAGTTGAAATCTTCAGTTGGATAAGAACTAAGAGAACACTAGAAGTTTTTGGAAAAGACAATCTGAACATATGTGAACTAAATGAGTCGGAGTGATTGCAGGGCTCTCCCGTTAAGTCAACACTCAACCAATTGAGACCAAATTTGGGGAGAGGAAGCGTCATTGTACGCACAATAAGTGTATGATGTCAGATCACGAAACTTGCGTGAATTAAGAAATCGTACGGGGGCCATCCTGTTTCATACAGGCTGGCATAGAAGCTGAGCCTGTCCGGAGCATAATTTTCCTATTGAAACACATAAATTTCCCACCTCCTACCATATACCTGAACTACTAGGTATGTGCCCCACCCCCACATTTTATCACTTATCACCTCCTATCTGCTGAATATTTCCCCTTTTCTGTCGCTCCAAGGTTCTATCGCAAGCCTTTTAATGGATGCCGCCGCGCTCCAATGCTGAAAGCGCGCACCAATTGAATCGCCGCGCGGGAACCCGCAACGAGTTGAGTATTTTGAAAATTCCTTTGGCCGTATGCATATCTCACTCTCGCGGGGAAGGCGAAACCGTACCACTCCCGGCAGAGATGTTCCCGGTGGGAGTACTACGATAATCCCCGCGGTGCAAACCAAATGGGAACGTAACCGCGAAACCAGAGTAGGTGACGATGCTCACAAGGCTTATTAGCACACGTACAGGGAACTCCAAACGGTCGCAGACAGGGGCGGGACCTCGGCGCCGCTCGCTTGGGCAGAGACAGCACGTGGCTCTGGTTTCTCTGCTTCTGCGGCAGAGAGCAGAGAAACCAGAGCCACGTGCTGTCGCTGCCCAAGCGAGCGGCGCCGACGTCCCGCCCCTGTCTGCGGCCGTTTGGAGTTCCCTGTACAACAACTTCTCATTCTCAGCACATTATTTTAAGCATACCACACCCATTTCTTGAAATTTTCTTTTGAGGAATCCGTTGAAAAACCTTTAAAATCCATGATTATAAAACAAACCTTTAAAAACATGATTATAATGTTTGTTCGTTTCAAAATGAATTTGAAGCGTTTTCACAGATATCTAGGCCCGGACAAGTTGCTACATACAACTTGAGTCAGGTTAA
>KN726193.1:3323-25735 GCA_000816745.1 Ancylostoma duodenale
AAGCAGGAATAGGATTTCACCACTCATTTGAGACCTTATCCTAAAATGAGTGGTGAAATCCTATTCCTGCTTTGAGATATGAACTCTATCAACTTTTCTACATCTTTCTTCAACGTAAAACTACACATTTGGCCCGAACTACTCCATGCAAGCACGGAAAAGTCGCTATTTTGACAAATATGGGGATTCCAGCTCAACCGCTGGCTTTCTGGATAAGTCATGCGACAGATTACGAAATCAAATCCTCGCGCATCATGCCTTCAAGTTGCGGCCTTCAGAAGGCTGGCATTCTCTATTGGTACGGTTTCTTCGCAACCCATGTGGCATACATACATTCACCATCGGCATTCCTTTGATTCGGCTTGCTTACGCCAAATCACCCAGTGGCGGCGGGCAAAGTGGGAGGGGCAGCCAATAGGAGTCGCGCGCTCCACCCATCACGTGACGATGGGGGGGGTCTGCGACTTATTATAGTAGATAAGTGGTAAGCGAGAATGAGCGGTCGACCATTCATCTACCCGTTTCCAAGGGATACCATGCATATGAAGAAAAGATTCCGACCCAACATGCCTTCGGCGGGCGTGGGTCCTGTTTCCACAAATTCTGCGGGCTGCGTATATCTCCGTACGTTTACCTTTAGTTGGATCTTAACTTCACTGCTCTTAGCTGCTTTGAAGCTTGTTTGATGGACATAAAGCCTGATGCTATTGATTATTCTGTGAAAAGAACATGTGGTGATACCTAATGGATATTGAAAAGGACTTAGAGAAGCGAAGGCTGGACGACTTGTAGATGTTCCAAGGAAAAGCCAGGTATATCTTATCAAAGTAGACAAGAAGACGAGGGGAGATATCTAACGAACTCCGGAACTCTTCGTAAGCAAAGCTCGATCCGAATCGTGCCGTCGCGATAAAGAGACCTAATGAAGATAAAGCCATTAAATTAAATCGTTCTTTGAATTTTTTTTTCAACCAAGGGAGGAAGCCGCATGTGAACCAAAAAGCTAGCGTTCACAGAGTCTTTCTCACGAACCCTTGCCTCACGCCGCACCGCCCATCAGCTCATCTCCGCCACACCACGTATGATAATGTATAGGTGATGTGGCGTGGACGAGCTGACGGGCTGTGCGACGTGAGGCAAGGATTTTTGAGAAAGATTATACGTGTAAATTTTTGAGGCTCATTAGGTACTCGCTATGCTCCTCGAAGAGTACAGCGATTATCTTTGTGCTCGGTAATGCTCAGTAGCGGACGCAGAAGGTGGACGGGGGGAGGGGCGTGCGAAAAAGTTGGAGCTTCGCCGTTTGGGGACCCGGGTGGAAAATAGAATCAATAAAAATGTTAGGTTAAATTAGATATGTATTTAATGATAATTATTTCAAAGTTACTGATAAAAATATATAATTGAAGATGAACTAATACAATAATTTTATTCAATTCCTTCGGTAATTTCAAAAATTCGATGTCTCATTCTTACCGGCATCTCGGTTACACTTTTCATACCTGTCGGAATGCAAGGTACCTAATCATTGGAAGATCAGTAGGACTGTGCTTCTGTACAAGAAGGGAGACCCGCAGGACATCGGCAATCATCGCCGTATTTGCTTTCTGTCTGTAGTGTTCACGCGACTAATCCTAAAGATGAACAGGATTGAAAGAACACTGGACGATGGACAGCCGTGCGACCAAGCAGGGTTTCCGAAAGAATTTAGTATAATCAACCACGTACACCTCGTCACGAGACTCATTGAGGTATCGCGAGATTACGAAATGCTACTGTGTCACCAGAGCGATGACTTAATCGTAGCTTTATATTGGGTTGAATCGAAAGTTCTCGCACAAATTGACAATATTTTTATTTTCTTTCCAATTTTTAAACGACAACCGTGAATCATTTGAAGTGTGCCTCATTGGCATCGATGGTCTTCTGCCAACGTTCAGGCAGATCGTAAATGTCCTTGCTCCGAAACGCTGGGGACTGGTCCTTGAGGAATAGCTCGAGTGCCTTTTTGATGTCGTCGTGGGTTTGGAACTCTTGAACATCCAGATGACGTTGGAGATGGGAAAAAAGGTGGTAATCCGAGGGGGTAGGCCTGGGGAATACGGTGGGTGTGGAAAAATGGCCCAGCCGAACTTTGTCAGATCACCCTTGGTCGTTCTTGAAATGTGCGGCCAAGTGTTGTCGTGCTGGAAGTAGGCTTCGCGCTGCTGCTTGCGCACATTTTCGAGATTCGCTTTCAGATTCCTCAGTTGCTCAATGTAGACGTCCGCGGTCACTGTGGATCCCTCGGCGAGCAGCTCCCAGTACTCAACGCTGCGTACGCTCCACTAGATGCAGAGCATAACCCTTTTGGCGTGTACGTCGGGTTTAGGGACGTCTCCTACATCCGCACCTTTGTCAACCCATTGGGCACGCCGGTGAACGTTAGAATAGAGAATTCACTTCTCATCCCCGGTGATTGGGTGCTCAAGCCAAATGTGGGTGCACTTGATCGTGAGGAGAGAAAGTGCCGTATGAGCGCGGTGGCACATGTCATACTGTGTCAGAGAATGTGGTAACCATGGACCGAGTTTTCGCACCTTGCCAATTGACTTCAATCCGCGAACAACTCTGGTTTGACTCTTCTCAAGAGCGGCTGTCACTTCGCCTGTGGTTTGATTCGGATCTGCTTCCACCTGTCTCCGTAGCAAGTTCAAACCCAACTCTATCGGGCATCCCGAATGGTTTTCATCTTCGATGTAATAGTCGCCCGACGCGAACGTTTGGTGTCACTTATAGGCTGTACTTCTCACGGGGGCGTGCTTCTTGTAAACTTTCTTTAGACGTCTACCAATAGAGGCCCTCTTGGCCAGATAGAGGCCAGGGCCAGATATGGAGAAAGACCAAGACGTTGTGGATGTGGAGTGGTGACGGCTTGAAATTGCATGGCATAGTAGCAGGAAAGGAACTAGCTCGGTATTCTTTTCAGCTTGCAATTTGAAGAGCCTTTTATACTCTACCAGACGATAGCTAATATGTTGATTTTCGTCAGTTCTTTGCTGAGTTATAATCTTTGGAAATCATCACTAACATTTTGTCCGAGGACTCTCGACTCAACCCAATACGATCATTTCAAGTACTTCCAGAAAACTGGTTCACTTGGAGAGAATAAGAAGATCGGTCAAAGTGCATTGAGCTTTGAGAACATTGGGCGAAAAAATTATTGTTTGAATTTGATTGTTTCCACTGTCGTTCTAGAAACGTTTTGGACTGCCCTTGTTATTGGTGATGGAAATGTTGCGCATGTTTCAAGTTATGCTCCACGGTGGAACAAAGTAGACTCCTCGAACACTCACTGTGCACATTGAAAGGCACTTTTCTGAAAACTTGCAGCTGTCAGTGGAGGGTACTATCAGAAATGTTTCGTTTCTAAAGCTTCTGGTATTTTTCATGCCCTTTCATCCTTCAATCTTATAGGAACTAGAAGTGATGAAGAAATTCTCCGGCTATCCGGCAAGTTCCCAATGCGGGTAATCAGAAATAGCCTAGATCCAGCACTATTAAAGAAGTGCCAGCTGAATGATAACGGCATGCGACTACTGCAGAACAATAAGTCAAGGAGCGCTGCTACAATATCTTGCCCCCCCCCCCCATCTCCCCTGTAAGTGGAATACAAGATTTCAATAACTCTCATAAGTAATTGTTGGTTATAATGTCGATGAAATCCGAGCGACAAGTGGAATTTTCTAAGAATGCAAGCTCATGACCGAATATTCGACTCGACTACATTCATTCGATCTCCAGAATAACTCTTTATTCGGACTATTTATTCATTTGGGAAGTAAAAAAGACTGATATTCGAACAATTAGTTCACTCGTGCGTTGAAAAAACCATGATATTCGAATAATTCATATTTCGAATAACGGAAATCAGGCAGTGTTCAAATATCTCGAAGATTAGAATGTTTGAAAGTCTCCAAATATTCCCAAGTGTTTCATGCACCTACCGCGACCTCACAAAAATGGCATTGCGTTACGAAACGGGTATGATATTTGTGTCCAGCACCTCAAATAACCCCAGCGCAAAAATTCAACCAAAGAATTTCCCCAAAAATTTTGGGGCCGGCCCCAGATGTGGAACCTCACCGGACTTCTCCATACTCAGGGACGTGTAGTTGTCGTGTTAGAAAATGTTGTTCAATGCCCAGAGCGAATGGATCCACCGGGAAAGGTAATACATTACCTTATCAGTTTCTTGTAATCTATAGAGATCAAAGTTTTTGTTGATGCTGGTTCTTAATGTCCGCTGGTTATGGGCTGTCTCTGGGCAGTTTTCTTCTTTTACCCTATTTGAATGCCTATTTCCTCCAACCGTCGTTGTAATGCTCGGGTTTATTTTGGCAGTCAAAGCAATCGGAGAGTAACTTTGGTCTTGCTCGAGGATTCTTCATCATACATCAACATGTCAAGCTACTCTCCGATGCAATGATACATTCCTGTTTGTTGTCACCGCACTTCTTGCATTCCCATGGACCTGTCATGGCTAGTCACCCTCAACTATGCGCGAGGATATCCTTCAGATGAATCTATTAGCTGAAAAATATTTGCAGTAACCGACACAGTAAACAAGATCTCGGAATAATTCATGTTGAGATTGCTGTAATGATACTCCAACAGATAAGGGCCAGCTTGGATATATAAAGGGAAGTAGACGTGGTCGCTTGAGAAACAAGTGATAGTGAGGAAGGAGTGGGAAGCAAAATTGCACTCATACAAAAAAAAACTGAATGGAATTGAAGCAGTCTTGCAAAAGCGGTGGACTCGCTGCGTAAGACTAATACCATTTTTAGCATTTGGGATGCTTACGTTGATCTCTGTCACTGATCGGATAGCCGTTCCCCGCCATTTGAGCGCCGGCGCACATCGCTTTGCGTTTTTCACACTTTTAGGCACAGCGGACCCCTCCTCCATCGATGGATCGTCACCCTACCGTTCTCCACACTATAGGGTGCCAGCACAACCTTCGTCCTTCGGTGGACCCATGTCGTGGTGTTTCCTTATCTACTGGGCCACAGCATACCCGTTGTCCATCGCCGTACTCGTATTCTGACGTTTTTTGCAGCTAGTGGACCATAGTGGAGCAATCCTCCATTTACAGAGCCGTATCTGAGAGTACTTAAAAAATGCTGGGTGCAGGCGCTCTTTTCGATGTCAATGGATCTACTGCTTGACGTTTTCCACATCGTTCGGCCACAGCATACCTACCGTACATTGGTGGACCCGCATCCTGGAGTTCCTTTGACTTTTAGACCACAGCGGAACTCTTCTCCATCCGCGAACCCGCATCTCGGAGTTTCTTTAACTTTTAGGCCACAGCAGATCCACCATCCATCGGTGGACCCGTATTCTAGCGTTTTGCACAATACTGGTGCCATAGCAGACCCATCTTCCTTTGGTGGACCCGAATGGTGGCGTTCCTCACACCTGGGCCACAGCGGACCCTTCCTCCATCCGCGAACTCGTACACTTCAGTTCCCTTGACTTTTAGGCCGCAGAAGACCTATGTGCCATCGGAGACCCGTATCCTGGCATTCCTCACACCTGGGTCACAATGGACCTCTTCTATATCCGCACACCTGTATCCTGGTGTTCCCCACACTTTTAAGCCACATCAGGTTCATGTGCCATGGAGGAGCCCTTATCCTAACGTTCCTAATAATTCGGCCACAGCGCACAGCTACTCCATCGGCGCGACCGTATTCTGACATTCCGCACACTTTCAGGCCACAGCAGACCCGTCGTCCATCGGCGAACCCGCATCCTGACATTGCTCACACTTGTGCCCAGGTGAGTCCCTCCTCCATCAACATCGCCGTATCCTGGCACTGTCGGCCCTTAGTACACCTGTCGCTCATCGGTGCATTCGTACCCTTTGTAATTCTCAAAAGCGATGGAAGGAAGTTAGGAGTTATCCAGAAGGCCTGACTACTTACATACCTGGTCACAGGAAATGTCACAATGACCTATGATGGCGCTTTTTATTCAATACATGTGAGTGTGCAAACTGGCTCATGGACTTTCGGACGGATGTTAAGACAAGAACGTGCGACATGTGAGAGGGTGCAACGGTTACCACAGCTGCACTGTGCCTACGATGCTCTCACGCATGGTACGCATGGATCTCGCCCAAACCCGCAGCGCAGAGAGATGTTGTGCAGTGGTTATCTTGCTTCGTGGTTATCTTGCTTCGTATACTGTGCTTGCTTAAAGTCTTGCTAGCACTGTCTCACCCGTTGGCTGCGAGACCGCCAGCGGAGGACACGGGTCCCGCCGCGAAACTCTGAAATCACTGCCTAAGCCTCTCGCTTTGACCACTGGTCACTGTATTCATCATTCCGCCATCGAGGATTTGAGTCACTCACTGTGCAAGGATTTCGAGAGAGCGGGTCCCGCGAGGATCTAGCCTCGTTTCACTCCATAAAACGGTTTTTCGTTTGACGTCTAAGAACGTCTCTCCCCATCTTTGTTTATGCACTGCAGTGCAATTCAAAAGATACAAAGAATTTTGCAAGGCTCTCGTTGTCTGACGCCAGAAAAATCTGGACCCTTATCAGTCTTTATTTAGAAGGATTTCTTATAAGGGATATGTAGTCTAACAAATGCGTTTCTGTCTGTGGGCCTCATTTCCAGTAAAATATTCTGGGTTCGTTGAAGCTTTGCTTCCAAGGTTTACTCCAATAGAGTTTCGCCATGTAATGTCTTCGTCAGACAATAATTCTCATGTATTAAAACGCCATCTACAACACTATGCAACAATCTCGAGCAAATTAGCAACAGGGCGGTGTGGTGAAACGAGAAAAGATGATGCCAATGCAAGGTGTTATTTGAATTTTCACAGGCGGTTATTTTATGAGATGGTGATCACTGGTCTTGTCTCGCATATTCGTAACACATTTTTGCTGGAGTTCACAGTTACCTCCACTTTTCTACCGTATCCGTACAAGAATCAAGCTAACATTGCTGAGCAAAAGGAATGTTGAATTCGTTATTATCACATGGAATGACTCGTGCAACATCTCGAACGACTGAAAAATATCAGACACAAATTTGCGACTATTTCTTCTCAGGTGTTGGAAAAAATATCATAAATCGAATAGGTACCATCTGAGACGACTACGGCAGTTTTCACAGTTCAACTCAAACTTATTTACATTAGAAGGAGCTCTAACAGAAAAATCGGTTCTTCAATGCTAGAAACGTTATGCAAAATAGGCATTTGTTGATGATGGTTCGTTCCGGCTAGTTTCCAGAATGTAATATTTTCGACAAACTTCGTTTTTCGTATTATGCAACACCATCTGCATGCAAGCAAACGCAATCAAATTAGCAGTAATGTGTGGTACGGTGAGACGAGTGAATATGACTCTGATACCAACACAGTGGTGGCCACACTCAGAGACCGACAGGAGAGACTGAGACTGAAACTAACTGAAACAAAACACAAGGACCTCTACTACCGCCAACGTAGAATCAGTCTCGTCCCTAACTCCATGCATTCTGTTTCAACGAACTTTCACATATAGGTTGGCATCTCTGTGTTGGTGTCAGAATCATTTCTCATTTCGCCACACAGTAATGATGGTGAATTACCTGTTTTTTTTTTTTTTTGCGTGCGGATTATGTGTTGTATGAAAATTAAGGTTTGACGAAGGCATTCCATGTCGAAAACTAAGCGGAATAAGCCATCAACGAAGATTTACAACTTATCAATTATAGTTCAATTATAAGAATATGTCTTGAAAACATAATGAGAATACAATAATGAGGATCATGTTTTGAAGTTTTCTACTGATAAGGAGCTGTTTTATGTGTGTGGTGAGCCTATTTTGAATAAGTTTTTAATAAGAGGAAGTTGTATTTTGAACTATTGATTTTTTGGTCCGAGGATCCCGATCGCGTCGGGTTTGTGGGCTTGGCCACAACAGCGTATCCAGGGGCGCTGACGGTGGATCATCCAGGTTTTTTTGCACCTGTTGAGCCGTTTACCTGCCCTTCCACCCATTCGCGGGCGTCGGCATTACTATGATTGACAGATGGAATAAATTTCAACACAGATTTTTCTTTCAGCTCCGAAGTCCGAAGAATGAGCGACATTGACTGCAACTGCTCGATCCTTTACCACAGATCGGAGACGTTATATCAAGATCGCTAGAGGCCGATGGAGCAGCTTTCCCAATGGAATGAAGAAGCGACAAAACTTCATGCTTGAAAAGTCGCTCCAGCCATGACCTCTACACCAGGGATGAGCAGATTATCCGTATCCGGTTATCCGTTTCACCGTTATCCGTACGTTTTGGTCTATCCGTTATCCGCACCGTTATCCGCGCTTTTGGTGCCGGATAACGGTGCGGATAAGGGCGGAAATAGTGGCTTCATATCGCATTTTTTCAATAGAGGAGCTCTCATCCCAAGAAAAGTCATCGTATCACTCTTTCTAGCGCGTTTTCTGTCATCTTTCCTTAGCGATTTAGAATATTGAAGTGAGCTAGGAAGAGGTAGTACATGCTTGTACTTGCCCAGAAAGAAAAGCTCTTGCTCAGTTTTTCTGAGTTGTCCGACAGTATGAGGCAATAATCTCGAAGCTCATTTACTTGCAAGGCTATCAAGAACCTTGACTAATGTTGTGACCATTAACATTGGAATTGATGACCTTGCAGCTCACCGTAAGCAGTGCCCCTTAATCGCATGGGTCATTTCGACCAGACCAGTAAGAGAATCCTACTGTTTTTACCAATTTTTGAATCAATCAATCAAATAGCGTTGAAGATTTAATAAGACCACAGTTGTCAGCAATACAAAATTCAGCGAAATTCCGCAAAACGTACATGGGGCAGAGCTATGAGGTCACCAAAAAATCGCGTTGTCGTCAATGGCTTTAGGAACGAAACCTTGAGAGACTATCCTTTGTTATGGGAACCATTGTACCGAAAAAGTCGCGGACATGTACCATCTCAAGCAACTAATATACCAGTCAAACTATCGAACATCCAAATATCACTGGGAACTCTAGGTACTATACTTACACTTCTTCATAACGACGCTATGCTCAACATCGTTCTCAGAATGATGAATTAGAGATGAAGAATTCGTGCTGTTTCCTCCACAACATTCACGTCGTATTTCTCCTTCATCATTTCTGTTGTAGAAGGTGGTATCCTGTAACATATGCAATTATCTGTTATCGAACATGACATTCTATTAAAAGCTAACATTATCTAACGGGTAATTGTTCGATATAGTATTCGTTATCAAACACTTATCCGTTATCCATTATCCGGTATCCGTTACCTGGTCATTTTGACCGATCCGTTATCTGCGCCTTTATCCGAGTGGTGGAAAATCTCGTACCCGCTCATCCCTAATAGATTGCCTCGGCTTTTGGTGTCAATAGTTCGAAATGGTATTTATATCAGAATGTAACGGGTGTATAGCCGACTTTTTCGCCAAAGCCCTTTCTAAAGTAAATACGTTCATGCTGAGATTTCGCGATTGCCTCAACTATCTGAGATGATACTTATCTGACTTTTGATGTTCTTCTGTATTGTTCCCCCTGCTTTTGCCGTTACTTCATCTCTTTCCTTTATCATCCCAGAAAGAAAAGCCGCTAATTTGTGTCTCAGCATTATTTCCCAGAATCGTTCAAGGCGTCGCACGAGTCATTCCATGTGATGGTCACGATTTCAACATTCCTTTTGCTCAGTAATGCTGGCGTGGCTTGATTCCTCTAGGGATACTGTAACTGAAAACTAGATGATACTGTAAATTTCGGCAGAAATCTGTTTCGGATACTCGAAGTAAGGATCGCGATCTTATAAAATATAACCGCCCGTGAAAAGTCACAGGAAATCTTGCGAAGTGCCCCTTCTATCTATGAGCTGTACCTGTTTCGATGCGCAGTTCTGAGACCATTTTTGCCGCATAAGTGAGAAATGTTTGAGTAAATTATTTGCAAACATAATGGGCACGACCTAATAATCACATATTCTCCATGATATACAGTAATTTTTGCCCTATCAATAAAAACAGGTTATTCAACTTTATATCCTTCAAAATCACTGATCAATACACATGTTATGATCGAGTTTATTTGCACGTAATGTGGAAGTTTATTTGCCACAAATGGTATTCACTTATGGGCTCGTTTTCTTGCTATTACGGAACCATGTTCATTCCATAGTCGACCACACAGTATGCATCTCCTCCCACGTTTTCTCCCGTTTTCTTCGTTTTCGGCGAATAACATGGCAAACATCCTTAGGTACCACTCCGTCGTTTTTCTCGCATGTGGACACTACGGAATCATCTGATCGGACAATCAATAAAAACCGTTAGTAGAATCACTACATTCCTTCCATTTCTCTACCACATCACCAGGCGAACCCAGGCGAGCAAACCAACTTTCCCATCCTCCGTGTCCTAGCATTACGTATTCCCTACGATAACCATTACGCTAGCCGTTGTTGGTTTGCTTGGGTGTCGTTTCGTGAATCCCGGCCTAGAATTCCATCCTCTGATCTCCAGATACGTACACCTGTGCAAATTTTGAAGACCATATTTAGGCATTTTGCTCGTAATAAACTCCCGAAATCTTCACCTCGAGGGGCGCTTGACCTCATTGCTCCTTAAACAAGAATTTGGTTCATCTTCTTCGTTGTCTAACGACGATAATTCGCCTTCCCGCGGGTATAAAAGCTCCGTGTCGACCTCTGTAGTTTCACCAGCTTCTTCATATTCTTCAACACTTCGGAGCAAGATTCTATCCAGTTCGTCCATGTCGATGCCTAAGTTGAGAGAAATCATCTTAGATCTTCGAAAAAAAAAAGCTTCGAAATCCTCTAAATGGTGAAAAACACTCAATTAGGAGAAAAGACATTCCTCAGTGGGGTGGGGTGCAATGTAGTCAATACATACGTGCAAAAGCTTATTTTGCGTAATCGAGATTCAAAAAAAAAAACAAAGAAAAGACAGGTGCGGCAGTCAACGTTTTAAAATTGAATGCACCGTTCCTTCAACATAGACCATGACCATCTCCTGCACGTCGACTAGTGGGCCAGGCGTGGAGACCTGAGACCGAATATGGCTTATGATGTAAAACTGTCTACGTATTCATAGAAACATTGTACATGGCGCTGTACTGTCATGATTTTAACATTCTTCCTAATAACCAGAAATACTGTAGGAATGCGGAAGAATCTGAGAATTTCGCCAAGAAATTGCCCTTGATATGAGAAGTATTAGGTTGGAGCGAAAGAGATGGCGCATATTTTGTGCTGACTTTATTTTTTTTCTACAACTTTAATGAACGTAACCTGTAGCCTCGGCAGGCGATGTAATTCCTTTCATTAGTAGAGACCACTGGTCAGTGTATGAGCGACGCGCTATGACCAGAACTTGGAAAAAAGAAAAGCGAGGAACAATGGGTCCTCGTTTTCGAGATCACTAGGTCTGACAAGTTTTTCCCTGCGAGATGAGGTCTTTTGGAGGTGGGAAAAGCAGTAGAGTCCAAGAGTTTCCTGGAGTACATGAAGACTACTTAAACGTTCCTCAGTAAAGTTATCGAAGTTCAGGCCAGCTCTCGGAAGTAAATTTTGACCATAAGTTGGGGCGCAGGGCAAGAGCGTCTCGAGCATTTTTTGTAGCAGGCCGCTCGCGACTCTTTGGAGCAAATAACGGCAATGGGTATTGTTCAAGGTGTTCTATCCAAAAAACACCTTGGGGAGAGTCATCTATCTGAAATCTTCGAAATATGTATTAGAGGAATTGGTTTGAAAAATGCTCGTCTGAGTTTCCTCAACAACGAAGCCGTTGCCCCAGAGTTCTCATGTGTAGTAGGTACTGGCTTCCCAACCTAACAAAAAGAAAGTGCTTGGACTGTATTGCTTGTGGTGTTACAAGAAAAAAAAATTCAGAAAATCGAAAACGCAATTCTTGGGAATTTTCAATTATTTCATGGCTCTTAACTCCAGCCGATGTCTCTTGTACGTGTAGCACAAAATAGCTTACAAGCTCGTTGTATGTCTGATGTCATGTATATACAAACAAAATAACATTGTTTTGAAAAAGTGCACCTTTTTTGCACCGTCCTAACAGTTTACGCAATAGCAAATAATCTACATATTAAGTTATCCCCTGAGCAAGGTGTCAAGACATCTAAAGCGATACCTTAGCCACCGTATATCTACCGTAGCCATGCAGAATGGTGTCACAATTCAAAACAATTAACATATTCGACGTATTTTTGGCAGTTGACAGAGTTGATGTTGCAATTTATTGGAGATTTTTAAGTAAACGAGTGGAAAATTGCTCAACATTTTTGTGTTATTTGTTCTATGCTTCTCATGCACAATTAATTTTTGATTAATCACTTCAAGTTATTCAGGAACGATGGTATTTCTCTGGGGCTCGAGCCCATATCTCGGAGGTGTGTGGAGTGGGCATGAGATGTATGATCTCTAATAGTTCAACCCTTCACGTTCTTCAAGGTTATGTGTGTGCGTTGTGTTGCTGTCACATCGGACTCTGTGTTGATTAGCTAAAGCTGACAGTTCTCGCTTCAGTTTCTTGTACCTGGCATCAAGGGCTCGGAGTGCAATGTCACAATTCGTTCGACTCGAGTAAGGAGGAATGAGTTAACAGTTCAAAACGCCGTTATCGGCTCAAATCGCGTGAGTTTTCGATGCGACGAATCTTTTTAAAATATCCTTATCGTCACTACGTCAGGATGAGTTTCTCCACCGCCGTAGTTTCTTTGTTTACTTTACATCACACGGAACAATGTGATTAGAGAATGGATCTGTGGAATGTCTAATAAGGAGAGATGACGCTACGTCGAAGGCATTCAAACATGAAACAACCATTCTTGTTGCTGCTATCTTTGTCACTAAAGGACTTATGGAGCTTCAACAATTTGTTTCGAAGAATATTGAGCTCATTCGTTCAGTTCTTTCTCTTCAAAGCACTGTTCTCTAGCCCCCTAGTTCTCGAAGTACTTCAGCTTTGCTCTCGTATGCAACCCAACTGCCTCAGTCTGTTCAAAGCATTTATCATGGATGGGCAGGGCTCACGCTTAGGTTCATGGAAGGAAATAGTAAGAACCGCTTTCAAGAGCCCATCCGTTTTGTATTTGCGCTTTAGAACCATCTTAAGGGAAAATTAAAGAAGTGTGTTCCTGGAAAGTGTGAACTGATATGCCAGCACTTGTCTTGGTTGTCAAAAAAAATTCAAGAAAAATGTGGGAAAATTCTGAACCTCTTTCCTCGAGTTTCCTAATTTTCTCCAATTGCATATCCTTTTACTGCCCTGCGGGTGTTCAGGTGTTGTTGAATATATTTCATAATGCATATATTCATGCGCAGTTCTAAGTTTGCATGTTAGTGGGGTACTTTCTCATGACGTACGTAGCATGTTACCAAAACCGGAAACGAGGACATATTTCATTCAGTTCCGAGGATTATGATTATTGTTCGCAATTACCCTGTTTAGTCAAATACTGAGAATCTTTCACATGAAAAACCATTATGATAAGTCCGTTTACTCCCATATTTGTCCTGAGCAGGTATCAACTTGCCAGATGTGATGCTATGAAGTTCCAGTGTTGAAATCTTCAACAGTCGACGTACTGATCTTGAGAATCTACACTTTCCTATTTCTTGCTATTTCAAATGACAAGATGCCGGTTTATTTCCTTTGTCATTTACATGCATTACAGCTATTTGGGACCTTCTGAGATTTCCTTCTCTTGCTTCGACTTGTGGAACTAAGTATGTACAGTAGACGTCGATGAGAATGTGTTTTTCGCGGACTCGGGAAGAACGTGGCGCGATCGCGCCGCTAGCGCTGAAATCGTCACCTTGAAGGGAAACCCTAAGGTTTTCGGTAGTTATTTTTTTGGTTTTTGGCTTCAAATAGGATGAAAAACTACCACGAAAACTCTGATTTTCCATCACTGCGGCGATTCCAGCGCGAGTGGTGCGGTTGTGCCGCGTGCTTCCCGAGTCCGCCCCAAAAACGCACTTCTATCGATATTCACTGTACATACATGAACAGTTCCACGCACGTTTAAAACTAATTAAGCTCTTAGAGCCTGTCAAAAATTGTCGATAAGATCCACATCTAGACTCGAATAGAATATTTTCAGCTGTTTTTCCGTTGGGAATCGAAACAAACCTCAGATTGGAGAATTGTTAAACCATTATTGGTCAGCACTACCTCTCTTTCCTTCTTTGCCTAGATCTCTTGCCTTGGGAGGATATTTTTCGAAGAAAAATAGGCTATAATGCAAGTTACTCAAAGGAACTTCTATGTGTGACGCCTGGTTTGTGGAAAGGAAGGTGTGTACATACATGAACCTACGTGGAAGGTCGCGAAAGCCTGCGTGTACGTGGCCTTTATAGTGAACGCGCTTTTAGGAAGCCTTAATCTTACTCTTTGGTCCAAGACAATCTAGCCGCTGAATGATCGAGGTTCGAAGGTTTTTCCCGCAGACGCTGTGAGAAATCCACCTATTCAACATCCCAACATTGTTGATTGGCTCCATGTGAAATGACAATACTTGATGAAAAACGTCTGGCTCTAGCCGAAGTTCTCCTGCTTGCACTGGATTTTCTTCTTCTACGACTTTCCACTTGTCATCAATACTATTCTTCACTGTTCATTAACCTTCGGTGTTTACAAGCTTTATTTTCAACTGATTCTGTTCTTTTGAGAAACTTCGTTGGCCAGTGAAGGCTTATCCTTTTAATACACGTCATTTGCTCCATGTTCAGGGTTCATTTGCGTAGTTGTTATCTGCTTTGAACCAATCGTTAACGGAACAACATGGAAGCCATGAGTACTCTCCCTGAAACTGAGGGGATGAGAAATTCGTTTACTCGTGGAAATCAAATGACGTGGCGTGAGAGTGCAGATAGCGTGTTTTCAGGAAATATCCAAGACGACGGAAGGACGTTCCCTGGGAAAAAGCTCGAAAATATAGCATTGCAAACAGGGCTGCACCGTGTATAAGTATATATACACATCTTTTTCCAATGTCCCTCTCCTTTTTTTCAAGGCAAAATTATAGGACTTCGCAAGTACTTGCTACTGAACTGGAAATGTTTGGATGACATCCATATTCGTCTTGCCAAGAAGGTCTTCAGTAACTTTTAATCTATTGCAATCATGCGACTATTCTACCTACACATTACAGAGTTTTCCATTCCGACCTCAAGTAAATTTCATGAAATCTCCACAGCTTGCATGAAATTCGAGCTTGCTGACAACAACTGAAGGGAGCATCAGCTGTTATGTGTGTAGGTGACATGCTCTTGTTGGAATGTGTTTACGAAGACGAGTTTGTGTATCGCCCCATCTATCGCTGCCCCGATTTTATACGTAATCAGGGAAATCCCAGAAAAAGGTCAATATTCCACTCGATTTATGATGTGATTCTGCTGAAAATGAAACTTTCTAATTTTATGAAGAGCGCAACTTCGTTAACTTCTTCCATCGAATTACACCGTAAAACAATTTCTCAAGGAGTTCATAATCATCAACACTCCAGGTTTTTCTCCATCACGAAGCAGCGTTAAAGCGTTTAGGAAGCAATTTCACGCTCGCATTAATATCCTGATCGTCATTCCATTTATCCACTCCGTAAGAAATATGCTGCTTCTGTGGAATAACATCACCATGGCTCCAAATTCAAGGAGCAGTGAGTGACGAACCTAACCCTTGTGAAGGTCGTAGTGTTTGCAAGACCATGATTTTCCCGAGAGAAAGACCATCCCAGCGATGTGCTGCGATGAGTTGCTGTGAATCCTATCTTCTTGACGCGAGGCGAGAGACGAGAGTGGGAGGTCCGCATAATTTGCAGCTTGTCGAGTCTTCATGCCACGCCCATGACGCGCGATGACGTCATGTGCATTAATCGGGAAAGCGACTCATCCAAAATTCTAGAGGCTAGTAGTTGGGGGCAAGCTGACGGCTAGTCTCCATCATAGAGTGTCCTGCACATCGTTTCTTAGCCATTCCCCACATTATCACTGCCTAAAAAGCTTGATTTGTTGCTATTTTCGCCCTCCTATTCTCCTGTTTCGCTCGATTTTTCCGGCTGTTATTCGAGTTTTACACAGCAACTGGTCCAGAAGAGGAACTATTTTTCCGCAGTATACATGGATAGTAGCAAATACGAATACTAATGGTTATTCGCGTGGGTGAGCGCTGTAGCTGCTGGTTTATGTGCAATTCCTCAGCGTTAGGTGAGTGACGCCATTCCACGTCTTCCCGTCGCGACTGGCCACGCCTCCAGATCGATCCCTCGACTGCGCTGCGTACCTCGTTCACGTGCACCTGGATTTTGTCGCGTTCCTTCCCTATTTTATGCCATCAGGGCTCCTATTCCACGGCATTTCGTGCGGCATTTGCCCCTAGAAGCTACAATCTTCGAATGCACACCTAGATTAGCGACTACTCACGATTCGGAAACGAGAACGGGCCGTGTTTTGGGGCAAAACATAGTGCACAAAAGTGTCGTGAATCACGTGTCTTCCGAAAATTTGTGTGCTGTCTCGGAACTAAGGAGTCTGACTATACTTGCAACCTTGTTGTCTCCAGCAAAATTCCGCATTTCTTCTCGTAGACTGGTTTTTTCCCCGTATACGTGTCTAGAAGTGAAGGTCCCCTGCTACAGCGAATTTACTCTCGGATGTCGTTGCTTGAGTCATTAATTATATTCCCTATCACGTTGCGTGCACCGCATAGCTCGCATGACATCATCCCACGAGCCTTTGTAGTACACATCGTGGAATGACGAGGGTTAGCACAAAAGAAGGTGACTGTCTTTAATGTACTCATATGACTGTCATCTGTGGCGTTCCATGAAGGAATAGACAGGTTGCCAAGGGAATTGATTGTTAATGTTGTCGCGTGTTGGATGAGCTGCTGCAGCTAGGCAACCTCGTAGCATTTTGGAATTGTTTGCACAATGCTTCGCCGCGGCAGTTTGTACCTCTCCACGAATTTAGGGATAATTTCATACCTTCATCCATCTCAATAGCCCTATTCTCACCTGACCTGGGTTCTCCTCGAGACACTCTTCGAGGAACCAGCTCGGTCAAGCTCGCCTTCTCACGATGTGCTGCTCAAGATTCACCCTCGATTCATTTGAAACTTTTCATTCTTCTAATCGAGAGAATTCTGTGCTTTCTGTGTCCTTGTCGAAAAAGCACCGTCTGCTGACGAACAGGAATTATCTGCATCGTTGTAATAGTATTCCTGACTATACGCAATTCTCACCTCGTGTTTGATTTTATGATCGTCTTCTATTCGTCTTCTATTAGTCGTGTTTATTCTTTTCAGAGTCTCTGAATGGCTCCAATATGAATCTAACACTGTCCTTTACTACAAGTTTATGCAATACCGTATTCAGGTGTGTTACAGCTCGTTTTACATTTAACCCATTGCATTCATACATATTTTTTAACGGGTTACTGGTCACTACGCAGAGAAACATGTATATGTCATCCTGTGATGAAGAATAACTGTTTATACAGTTCATAAGCATTTTTGGTCGTATCCTCTTCCCTAAAAGATCTTGTCTTTCCACGTGCTTCACTCACTAGCTTTTCCTGCTTCTTATTTTGCTGTCCCACCTCGAAAGGTTTGTGGATCTTCTATGACGTTGTTGGACATCAAATTATTCCCCAATGTCAACGCTGCTGTCCTTGGCTAGCACAGCCAACACAACCTTTTTCTGATAACGATGGGCCCAAAATGCTATCTTTGGGACGGTCGTCCTCGGCTTTTTCTCCTCGTACAATTTTGCTAATGTTTACACAAAGGATGTCCATAAATGTGTCTTTCACTACGCACGTTCACACTTCACACCTATGTACGTTCATTAAGACAACGCTATGAAGGGGAATTTCTCATACTTAGGCATAGAAAGCCATAGCATCCCGCTTTCTGATCTTAAAGAAGATTACGAAGGTGTGATTATCTGACAATCTTCATTGGATAATTGCCTCTTTTCCTCTTATTTACGAGTTGAGTTGCTCTTCAATTAATGCGGCTGGTTATAAGTGAGTCAATCACTCATGATTTGGTGCTGGTGCTTGGTCATTAGTGTAAGGGTAGAGGCTGCCGAAGTCTTCTGACGGAATCACCATGAAAATAAATTACTCCTGGATATTTTTCTAACTCTATATGGAAGCTCATGAACGTCCTGAGAACTTTCTTGTGACAGTCCTTACGAAAACTACCTCAGTTTCCCAAAAGTTGAGACTATTTCATCGCAGTTTGATAAGCTCGTGCCGTCTCACAAATGAATACTTTAAGTATATGATGTCTGCTTCCAGTTTTGAAGTGTATATACATTCAATGAAAGCACCACCTGAGACTGATTGTTTTTCCTGGAAATTATGTTTGTATTCATTATCTCATAATATTTGCATTTGTTTCGACTGGCGTGATGTCATTGCGCTTCGGCATCAAGCGTCACTTAGTTGTTCTGACAGCATTATTTTTTTAGATGCTTAGAAAGTTAAAATCTGATCGTGTCCGTCACATTTTACGTACGTACGGCTTCGAGCACGAACGAGCAGCTGTTCGTGCCCATTCGTGCTGCTTATTAACACTATTAACACCAGTGTTCCGAATGGCCCTGTCTTAGATCATGTTGATGAAGTGACGTTCACTCACTTCCGACATTCACTTCCTTCGATGTTCATTGTTTTGTCCAAATTCATCCAATAGTAAGGGGAAATTAGAAAAACCTACTTTACTGCAGTCCTGTTTTAATTCGCTGTTTTTCCTACCTGTTCTACTGCTGTATTCGCTACTTGTTCGGGAAACTCTTATTATAGAAATGTTTTTGTGCAAGTTTTGCAAATGTAAGTGTGAGGATTTGTAGAACCTCATCGTTTATTCATTTTATTCGTAGATATCCTCGCTTTCCTATACCTTCAATAGTTGTCATATCTATTTGTTTGCAAACAAGAGTGAAGCACAAGTGAGTAAATTTTCATTCAACTGACACTTCTGAAAAGCCACTGAGCCACAATAGCATCCTTATGATGTTTGGATGACTTGTGTGCTCACTTTACTGGATATCATAGATCGACATTAGTGCATTACATTGATAAAAGTGAAGGAAAGTTCTGAAAATAAATAGTGAACCCCTCCTTTCTCCCTCGTTCCTTTTTTTTCTTACGATGTTCAGAGTTTCTTGAGTGCTTCACGTCAACATGACCTCACGTGTTTGAGTTTTTGTGTAATAACTAGTTTCAAGATTTGTTTCACAAATAATGAGTCATGCTTTGCTTTTCTAAAGGCCTCCAGAGAAATAATTAGATGTCATTTAATCATCATTTTGAATAATATTTTATTTCAAAATAACGCATCTCACGTCATTTGCATAAAGAAGGATGAGATTCTAAAATTTGTTAAGGCGAATTACGTGGAATTGAGCGCTAACCTCTCTTTGAAAATGTCTCACTACAAACTACACAAACTATTATTGGAAGTCTTCTTGCGCCAATTTTGCATTTTCGTTTACTGATCCAATTTTGCCAGTACCGTCAGCTATGATACAAATAACTGTATTTGATGTTACGTTCGAAATTCCTGGAAGGTTCAGAAAACTGATTGCCTTTTGGTTCTGAAAATCTAACATGACGTACAAAGATGTACAGCATCTCTTATTCCGAACATCTCATGAGATTCAGGGGAACTTACTCATAATCACTGTTGCTTAATTATTTAAACACACTAGGTGTATAAATAAACAAAAATAAATATTTACGTGTCTAATAGCTATATCCAATTGTTTCTGTTGTGCTGCTCGAATTTTATACTAGTAAGGATTGAAAGAAAACCGACTAATTCCGTCAATTTGATTAGTATTATAATCTAGGAACCAATTCAGACATTTCAAAAGAGAGGAGGCCCCACTTCCCTTTTTATTTCTAGTCTTGGGCTGTATTGCTCCCTTTTGTTCCAACAGTTCCAATATTCGACCTGTTCGAAAACGAATGTCCTAATTCGATTACATCTAAAACATTATTCGTTACTATGTGTGGTGAGGAAAAACTGAAATTTTGGTGTTCGTTCTATTTTCTTAATGTTTCCCCAACATGTCGGATGTTCTTCCGGGTGACCTTGCTGTACTCAGTGTTTAGTTTGCTTTAAGCAGTACTTTAGGTGGTACCACCGAAGTAATTTCCTACTTCTTTCCTACTATTTACCTTTCATAAACAACCTGTGGTCTGGTTCAAGTCCTTCTGCAACTCAATGGGCATTTTTTTCTAACAAACATATGCGAACTCGGAGCTTTGCTCCTTGTTGTTAGTATTGTGACTACTCAGTGAGAAAAATGACTAAATTTCGTTGCGTCATTAAATTTGGCATTCCAGCGCGATATCAAATTTCTGCGTACATATGTACTCTTCTTGGAGTTATGGGACGGCACTCACTGTTGAAAACACTCCTGACAAGAATCAGGGCACGTGTTCGGTCGTTCTGATACTTGTTCTCCTGGGAACGAGTGGATTCGTCAGAATTGTAACATTAATAATCGCAACGGAGCTTTTATGACGCTATTGGACTAAAGTCCACAAAATCGTGAGCTGTAGTTGGAAAAGATTTCACAATTTACTGGATGTATGCTTGGTTTGCAACTACCTGCGCTCGTATTTTGAACTTTACCGGACAAGTTTTCCGCTTCCGTCACACAAAGTATGGATGAGTTTCCCATTCAAATGTGGCATATTCGTTTCCCTCTCTTTACCCCAGCACCTGCTAATGGTAATTGAAACGAGTCATTCTAAAATAATTTACCCATTTCCACCTTAAGGATTTGTCCACTTTAGAAGAGTGGATGGGGTCCAACGCTCCCGGGCACGCTCATGAATATAGGGCCTGGTGGTTTTTTTTTTTTGAGCGTTTATGGTTTCCTCGACAAAGTGTTAGATATGTTTGAATCAGTGTACTCGATTTCGAAAAATTCGGGCGTTTGAACTAAAAAGCGGTACAGATCTGGACCAAGAATAGTAACGGCCGCAGGTTCTTTCTTTTTAATATTCGAATGATTGAATTGGTCCTCTGACTACTTCTTTAAAATCAGCTTGATCGTTCAATCTTTTTACCTAATTAGACCCCTTCGTTCATCATTCCTCCTTATAACGTATGAAACAACATCTGACGTTCACTCGGACATTTATTTTTTGCCTCTCATGTTGCATAACCAAGGACACCTACAATTTTCTCATAGAATTGCACATCATTTTGTGTTTACCGAACTTTTTACTACTTATTCATAATTTTCCATATTTTCACACGTTCACCATACAATTTTTCCTCGAGATTGTCAAGAATTGCAGTCAGATGACTCCTCTTTTTCTCTCCCGTGACTCAAAGTTGTTTTTTCTTCGCAGGGTTCTATAATTGAAAATCTGATTTTCTGTGATTTGTTGCCTACGAAACTTTTTATTTTTTCCCGCATGTGCAACAAAATTGTCTTTTCATTGTGAGTGATTTCATATACCACTTTTTCCTACTTGCTAAACTTTCTAGTAATTTGCACTATAACATCAAAGTCGGCCAACAATCACGGCTTTTGCTGCTAATTGTTGTTCTTCTTCAATATTCCTGTTGCAAGAGGATAATCATCACTTCTCCCTTTTTCGTCGTTTTCTTGTCGCTCACCGATTGAAAATGTGGCTGAAAATTATGCTGTTTGTGATCGCCTCATCTTTTTTATGTACCTGGTGACGATTTCTTCATCAGCGATTCCTAATGGCACCTAACAAATACATTTGAAAGCAAGATGTCTTGTAGCTTTTTCCTTCACGAGGAGTTGCAACGATTATTCCGCAATGCGTCCTTGTCTACATGGCATTCTTTGCTACGAGAAGCTTTCTGTAGCACCCCTACTAGTGTATTTTGGACTTTCTAGAATGTTTTGTTGCATAAACAGCTGCTTCCCTCTTCCTCGGTTAAGCACCCACAAGTTTGATCTTTCTGGTTGGACTCCTGTGATTCTTGTGATTAAACAAAAGCATTATGGATCAGAATCATGATCTATCTTTCACCTCTCAACTCCCTGAACGTCCCAAGACCGTTCAGGCTTATGTCCTTGTTCAGCGATGTGTCTTCCTATTGCGAATTTATCGAATTTACCAGTTCAATCACTGCCTTGCCCACACTGATTGGAAAGTGATTTGTTTGCGCGGCGTTTTTGCTACCTTTGCCTTACAAGGGAAGTGCAACAGGCCAGACTCGCAAATCGGAATGAAACCTATCTGGCTTGAATCTTTGTTGGAGAGGGTGTTACAGTATATATTTCACCAGTCTGGCCGTCCGGCTGACGCCGGACTTCCAGACTTCTACTGATGCTC
>KN726193.1:32369-50258 GCA_000816745.1 Ancylostoma duodenale
CATGAAGAGCAGGCACAACCACAGCATGAACAGCAGCCACAACCGCAGCATAAAAAGTAGCCATAACCCGGCACAGAAGAGCTGCCACACCTTCACCCCCTCAGCCTTCCATTACATTCAAAGGAAGGTTTCAGGGTAAGCAAGCTTGGTAAACGTACGGTGGTTAACTATAAAATGCCGGGGACACTCATAGGCTACACATACGTTTGATCACGCCAGGAAGAACAAAACCTACGACGTGTACGTTTGTGCAGTCTGCAAGAAGGACTAGTGGAACCCCATAAAAGTAAGTTCAGACCTTGTCATTCAAATTATTTGGTTTGAAATGGATTTAGGTAATTGGGGACGAGCTCCTATCGGATCCTAGCACACTTCCTAATGCATGCACACCACTGGAGCTAGGAGCTGACATAGTAGATAGATTTGTACACTAAGTATGTAGCTCCTACCTCCCGTTAAACCAAGTAGCCATGTACAGCATATTAGGAGTTGAAACATATGCGAGAAGACCCTCGATGGCATAGTGGGAAAACTCCATATATGATTTGGAACGGGTTTAATGGGCCGCACAATCGAGAGAGTTGGACGAGAAGGTGGGCATAGATAAATTATACAAATCGTCTAATTCACCAGCAAATACGCGTGAAACAGTATCATTTCCAGAAAGTGAGGAGCTCGGAAACGGTATCGAGGCTGGAATCCATCGTAAGGATTATCAATCGAGGCGACATGCCATATCTAGGTAAGAGTTTTCATTAGAACATGTCCTTTCCGCTAATACTACTATCTTTACAGTAAATGAACGAAATCGCGGACGATCCTGTAACACTCACCCCTATTCCTCCAAGTTTCACAAAGTTAACCGATAGAACTCTCTTGCTACACGAAGGGCCGGATGAATACCTCCATATCCACTACTCCGGAAAGACTTCAGAGGTGAACAAGATTAGATGAAAAACTTTTCTCTTCATCATTGTATATCATTGCCGCGATGGCCTATTTGCACTTGTAGAGGGCGGTGTATATAGCTATCAGCCTAATAAAATGGAGCAGTTGTACAGAATACAGACTAGATTCCCATTCTCCATGTTATCATCGCAAGAAAGGCTTTCGCAATATACGAGAAGACCTCCAGGTATCCTATTCGCAACTTCATCTTATCCTACCTATTTATAGAACGCTGTGGTTTCAGCCATTTACTCCCACATCTTGAACGCCATGGCATCCCCGAACGACGATTGAGAATTATTCCCCGATTTCGAGAAGGCAGCACTACGAGCAGCAAATAAGGTGTTTCCAGACGCGAAGGTGGAGGGTTGTTCATTCCACCTTGAACAAGCGTGGACGAAGCTCAGGAATTTCCTTCAACCGCTTTTACATAAGTTGAGCAGAGGACTACTTCGAGTACATACCCCATGGACCCTGTTTGTTTCAGGACATGGAAACTATCCAGCATTAGCTGACTGGTGGAACATCATCAAGGGAGTACTTTTCCTCTCCGTCCGTCTTTGGGGGCAGGTTAAGGCTCTAGCCACATCTCCCGGTACCACGTGAGCACCCTATTCACAAGCGTTGCACAGGTTTCCTAGCCTATCTGCATGATACATGGTTGGATGGCACAAACACATGTGGTGTAGGTTCGGCATCGTACTCCGAACAACTAACATTGCAGAAGCTTATCACAACTAATTTCCTACAGTTTCACTTTACACTACACATTATTTCAATTTGACTATTGAAAAAGTTGAAAGAAACGTTTACGTGTGCGTATCCTCGACTCGCTACCTTCACCAAGGTTCTGCGACGCATCGGCCTACCAGCTCGCTGCGCACTTGTACACAAGGTCAAGGTAACCCAAATTAAGCACAAGCCCTAATTAATTTGAAATTTATCCTAGATTTATTATAGAGTCCCGACGCTGAGAAGCGGCTACGTGCTCGGGACACGAGATGTCGCGAGAAAATGAAGCGGTTCATGCAGAGATTCGATACCCACTTTCAAACCAAGAGCGCAACTAATTTAGACGCAGAGGATATTGCAGGAACGATTCGTCAGACGCTAGTGCGCGTGGTCTAGGCCTCGCAGTCTGCGCAAGCGCTGGGAGCCACGCTGGCGATATCTGGTTGCGCTTTACACGTCCTCAGCTTGTCGTGTCAAGCAGTATCGCAGCATTGCAGCGCCGCGCAATCTCGTTTCATCGCGACGCCGCGTCGTGACAATTTCATTGTGGCATTTTCAAGGGAAAGTCAAGAAAAACACTGTCTGCCGTTGGAGCTGGTGATAAAACTCAGGAACAGTCATACAGACACAGAAAGAAGGAAAAAACAGGCACTCAACAATGTAAATTGGTGTTTACCACCATTTTTCCAACATTTGTTCACATTTTATGGTATTAATGAACGAAAACCCAACTATCTCAACTGTACAGTGACTGCATAGTTTGAGTGCAATGGCAAGTCCTTACAAGATCATCGACATTTCTCACGGAGATCAGTACCGTCATGCCATTTTCACACTTTGAGGTCGCGAAAAGTATGAAAATGGCATGATGGTACTGATCTCCGCAGTGAGGTCAGAGGGTCATAAAAGACAAATGCTCAAGGGAAACTATCAGCTAAGTGATGAAAACGAGAAGAGGTATATAATGAAGACCTGGTCCACTTTCTCTCCATCTTCGGTTTGTCTTCCAGCGGGAACTACTAGTATCCTTGTGGTGGTTCGCTAACATGGAACAATGGAGTACTGCGCAGGTAAAAGAGCTGAGAGGGTTATCCGATTTGCTAACACACTGATTGCCAATGTTTTTGTAAGCCTCCTCTTTCATTTAGATACACAAAGAGGACGGAAGTGCTGAGATACTTTGTAAGGTAAGGATGCAAATCCAGGAGATCCTCGTTTCAACGGTAAGACACCTAAACAGCTATAGCAGGAAGATCACAAAGCCAAACCTACTTTTTCTCCATGGCGGTCGTGGGGAATAGACCCGTAGCAAATCTCGATGAGTTGCTGGACCATCTGCGTTTCAGGCCGGATGGAAGCACATCCCTGCACGTGCAAACACCATTATTGCACATATACTACTCACAGGATGTGATTAACGAACGTAGGTAGATACAAGGAATTTGAGAAACAGTACCATCGTTAAGTAGTATCTCATCCCAGCATGCAGTCGAGAATGGGCTTTTTGCTCTTGTCGCAGATGGGATTAATAAAGTGCATCCGGAAAGAAAGCGCTCGTCTATTGTGCGAATGGAAAAGAGCCAGCTGTATATCATCCATGGCGTATGCAGGAGAGTTTGCGGTATGTGCACGATACAAGTAATGAGTAAATGAAAAAATAGAGCGAAAGTGAAGCAAACACTAGTTGTTGATCACTGTTCAGATGCCTCTTCTCTTCCCAATCATCCGACACAAAACAGAAGAGGATTACATCAAAATTTTTGATGAAATGGAGAAAGTCCTGCAAGCGCTACACCGTATGTATCGAATACCGAGCGTCAACTCCGGTTCGTGATCGACGTCGAGGAGGTAAGACTAGTACAGATCGTCACTATTTCACGAACATCACATCCACATAATTTCATTTCTGTTCAAACTGCTATTTCTGCTGCTAGACATGTCTTCCTCAGTGTTCCCTCGAAGGCTGCTCGTGGAATTTGTCACAAGCCTTGGTACGAAACAGGAACTCTGTGGGCATTCTATGCTCCCTCAAAGGAGAAGAGCGTTCTGACCGTGTAGTGACGTGGTGGAGAACCGTGAAGGGACTACCGTTCCTTCAACGCGAAAACTTCATACTGGTGGATGTCTTACGCGTTTACCCCGTCGAAGTCGGTCACCTCGCCTACGTGCGTGGAATTTCTGGATTCCTTTAAGACCACATGGCTCCAGGGCGCATTTGAATCGATGTAGTTCAAATGCATGGTTTTCCAGTTGCGAACAACAAACCTTGCTGAGTATTACCATGCGTAAGTGCTATTTGTCTTCAGTCACCAGTTCATAGTATCAGAAATGTACGCTTTTTAGAAGATTGCGGAAAGACCTCTGTAGTCGTAGGCATCCACATCTCGACGTCCTAGTCCTACACCTTCAGAACTTCACCGTAATAGCAAAAGTTGGCCTATCGCGGATGAGGTAAGGACTATTTTAGCAGCTTCCATTTCGAGATATTCCAGGTGCGACATGAAAGGAGGGAACTTTAGATGCGTGGTCTTGTACGATGAAACAAGTTGAGAGCTGTGATTCTCACCTTCGAGGAAACCAGAAGCGGACCCTTCATGATAAACGGTCCAAATTGAGCAGCACTTGCGGAGGATGTCAAGACTCACCTCCGATGAAGCTACATAGAGTTACAAAATTATGGATAATATGCACATGACACGTTCTTACAGGGAAAATTGTTGCTGACACAGATATTTCAATAAAGTGCTTGTGTTCAACGATCTTTCATTTTTCGTCACACCTAAACAATTTTCATCATATTCATCCACGAATTTCCCTATTTTGAGTCCTTCAACACCACATCCCCTTCCCTCCTTCCCCCATCACCCAGTTCACCACTAAACCATCCATCCATTACCGTCTACTCCCGCCATCCACCGTACCGTCAGTCCCCCTTACTAAAAAAAAACTTAAAATTCATCCAACACGAATATACATGTACGTACACATGCGCGCACTGCCTCCTCCCTCCATATGCGCGTCGTTCCCGCAGGCAATGTTGACGGCAGCGGGATAGTTTCGTAACTATAAAAGTCGCAGTAACGTCTATCGATGGCGAAAAAATTGTGATGTGATGGAGAAACCTTTTCGAAAAAGTCGTAGAACCATCTAAAAATGCGTCGAGGAAGGTGTGGGTCATGATGAGGTAAGATGGGGCGGTGTCTTCCCGGCCTTCGGCGTCAACTCGTCCCCACTCACATTCAAATTTGCATAGGCAAGTATGGTGAAATCGCGCGCGAATTGGTGCGAGTCTATCGTGAAGGGGGGGGGGGCCAGGGTTTCAATGAACCAATCGCATACACATTGCCCACCCATTTTTGCCTCATCATGTCCCACACCCCGTCGAGGGACATTGCATCACCGCAACATTGGAATAAAATTGGGAATGGGTATTGAAAAAAAAAGCAAAAAAAAAATCTGCCTTTCAAAATCTGTCCTTCAACAACGATCGATTTCCAAGAAATCAATTCAATTATTCATGCCGCTGACGAAAGGAATGATCGAAATGAGCTCGCGTAACTTACATAACTTACAGATTAGAAAAAAAACTGCGGGAACACCCTGCTTGAAAAATGCATTTTACAATAAATTGGAAAAAAAACCTAACTTCGATAATTTATTTCTATAAAATCAATTCAACTATTGATGCCACTGACAAAAGGAATGATCAAAGCGAGCCTCAAATTAACTAAATTACCTCACAAATTACCAAAAGAGCATGAGTGAAGGAAACAATCATTTTAAAAACTTGCAACATGACTGTAAACACAGAATAAGCTTACCATATGATATTTTCATTCCATTCCTCTTTCTCTTTTTCCTTCTTTTTGTTATACTATCCTTTCTCCGCTCTACTTAGTGCTCGTGTCCATGCTCCATTCTTCATCCACCATCGATGGCGTCCGTATAGAAAATAAGAACCACCCCTAACTACCACTTTGAATATTTGGCTGTCGTAGTGATAACACAGCGATAAACACGTGCGCAAGGATAAACAATGGCAACAGGATGAAAAAAACCACAAACAAAACTTCCGAGCGAAGAATCACAAAAGCGAAACTGTCGAACGAAGAACATGAGAGAATAATTCAGAGTTTTAGGCCAGCTCTCCGAAACTATTAGGTTGGTGCATAACTAATGCGGCTTTTTCCGCGATTCCTTTTCTCTTTGAAAATTAACGCTTCTTCGACGGTTTTTTTCATGCAAATAATCCTCTTCTTTCACTTAGTAACGGTGCTATCGAAGATCCTATCCCCAATCACCACCTCATGCTCTACCACTTCGGGAAAACTTGGGATACAGCACAGTCATTCCGCGATCTCAACGAATTTTTGGCTGAAAAAAAACCAACAAAGCAAAGTCGAAAAATATTTTAATAGTTCAAGTAAAAAGGTACAATCCTACAGATAAAGAAGGGAGAGCTCTACGATCGAATTTCAAGGACCAGGAACTCTTGCTGGCCGCGGAAAGGAAGAAGGTTCGATTGACAAAATTCCTCAAAAATGGAGCCTGCTCCTTTTGCTACAGAAAACTGGTGGAAATTGAACATTGTTTCTGTCTAAAAGCTCGTTCTAACCGATTTGGCCAATCTCCATGCTTCTCTGAGCTTTTTGAGAGGGAGTACCATGGTCGAATGGTCCATGTTGAAAAGTTCAGACAGCATTCTCGTTGTCAGCTTTCGACCTCTTCCAGGCTGTTCAAAATTCCTGGTGCTTCGAATTTGATGGAACACCTCTTCTCACCTCACCTTTGAAGCTTGTATCTCACGAATATGAGCAATCTTCCAGCTTAGCCTTGGTGAGTAATCCATCTTTAAAAGGCTCGCTGAGATCGTGAGATGACTGTCCTGCTTTCCAACTTTTCTCGAAGTGATAGGGCATATTATGGCGGATGTGGATGCGGTTTTCGATAAAATCTTTGATAAATGGAGAGAGAAAATTATTTTCATAAAAAAACCATTTAGAAAGCTTCAATTTTTATCGGGAAAAGAAGTCGCGAAAAAAGCCGCATTAATTATGCACCAACCTAATATTAGGTTGGGCAATAAGTTCGTGCGGTTTTTCTGAGCATTCAATGTATTTTCACGAAGTGGACCAGTTGACCTTAGATTTTTCTGAAAGTTAATGCCCGCAGTACTTCTTCTTCACATCTAGACCAAGTCCTTGCCAAAAATCATCTCATAACTCTACGAACTGTGCGTTCAGAACAAGGTGCATTCTCGAGCCCAAAATCGACCTCCCTGGACCAGACATCCACTTCTGCGCTATCCCTTCAACGATAATGCTTCCACTTAGACGCTATTAACATCTCCAGCAGCTTGAGCTGCATTTGTTCCACTATTGTTGTCGAACAGTTGGAGATGTCGGAAATGTACGCTCTTGTCGAATTTGAGGGTCACATTTCACGCAGCAGAAAATGAGAAGCAGTGGAAATTGGTAAAATTGGTTATAATATTCGTAAAGAACAAAACAAGAGCCATAGGATGACCTATGATAGGTAATCGGAGTTAGATCAAAACCTCGTTAAAAAATCGAGTTGAAAAAAACCGCACGAACTTGTTGCCCAACCCAATATCTATCCTTTGCTCAGACATGCGGGCGTTTGGAGCATCGGCCCTCACAATTTCAGGCGGCATGACCCCTGCCGGACAAACGCGCCTATTCCCCCGTTAGTTGCGCCTCATCCTGCATTTCACCTGCTGTGATCCTACTACTGGGATGGCAGGAGCACGGCAGGTCATCCAGCTGGTATTAGCCGCCAATGATAGTGTTGCCCAACTAGCATAACTGAAGAAGTAATACTTCGAAATAAGTTTTATTTTCGAATACATCGGAACAATAAGAGCACCTACTTGCAAAACAACGTGAGGGAGCAAAAAAAATAGCGCACAGAGCATAAAAAAAGTGTCTCATCTCATTTTCGATTCTGGAACACAAACAGGATCTAGACCTACTCGACGCACCGAGTTCAGCAATGTATATGATTTCTAACAAACTTCTCAGAAAATCCGTTTTCAAGGGACCAATTCAATTTGTCGTGGACGAGTTCCATGGCAAAAAGCTGCATGACTTTTCTGCACCTCTTTTGATCTCATTGATATCATAGGTGTTCTCATTTCCGAAAACTGCGCCGCAATCTCGGCCTGCACGTGAAAGGGGAAAGGTGTCACGTACACCGGCCGAGAATTTGTTCAAATTCTCGGCCGGTGTGTCTGAGGTGAGCCACTGCCTATAAAGCGAGTAAACCGGCATGATATGAAAGACATCGTAACATAAGAAATTTGACATCATAGTATAGTTCAGCATCAAGAGCTTCGTGTCAGTGGACATGGCATGGGAGCGGTAATCGATTTCTTCGTGATAGTAGTCGCAGCGGTGATATTGTCGCGATTAACAGGGTGAAACCGCAGCGTTTCTGAAAATGGCCGGAGTAAATCGTACCAGATCAAAAAGGCGCGCCGCGCCCGCCCTGGAATAGCTGGTCCAGTTGCGTTCTCTAGTGTGATTATCTCTAAAGGTTCTCCCTCCTCCGACAGTAGCAGCATCCAATCGTCCTAGGACCGGTATGGCGCACCTGGTGAAGCAAATCTTAGAAAATCAGCCTTTGCTTAAATCAAGGCCTAGCATCGCTACGCTTCTCTAATGGCCTTGGTGCATGCACTTCTGTACAGACATCAATCCAAACAAGATTCCGTTCCCTTATAAAATAAATGCATTTCCACAGCAAGTTATCAAGTAAGAGTCGAAACGAGCTTTACTGAAAGCATTGAGCTCTGATATTGTTTCTAACTCAGTTCTGATGATGGTTCCATCATTTTTGGTGTGTTGCTACTGCTTGAATTAGTTGCTTTCTGTTCTGTTACTAATATCAGGTCTTTGGCACACTATATGTGTATCAATAAAAATAAAATAAAATAAAAACGCGGAAATGAGTGGTATGTAGCATCTCTTTGCGCTCACCATGGAACGAGCTTTTCGTTCACTGTTCATCCTCTTATGTCTGCCCTGAAAATATAACCGTTGTTAGATGCAAGTATAAAAAGTGAACATTCGAAAAGTAGAAGGAGACCTACATGGCCCGACCCAAAAGACTGCGGCATTTCGCTGCCCGCTTCACACGCATATCTTTTCTTTTATCCACAGCAAGGGTGCACGCCTCGCCAATGGTTCCTAATGCGGTCGAGATACTAAACCCAGATCTGTTCATCTTATTTTTGAATGTAAAAAACAAATGATGAAATGGAGTACTGGTACCTAGTAGGGGTTTCCTTCAATATGTCGCATCCAAAAGAAGTCCAGGCTGACCTATGCTAAAACCTTCAATTAGATAACCTAAAAGGACAAGTTGGGACAACTAATAGAAAGGTATATAACAATTAAACACCTATCGATTATGACGGAAACAATGTCCTCAGGAATGTTTTTTTTTTTGAATTTTGATTCCTTGCCCATCCCTTAGATTGCCTGCAGGCATAACCTTGAACAGCCTCTACCGGATCCGTTACCAGTAGAAGATCATTGGCAATGAATCTCGCCGTACTTTTAGTTTTGGGACTCTATTGCAGGTTTGGAACACCTCCAAAATGGACAGCAAACAATGAGTTAATGACACCTGCGCAGGGCTGATTCTGATTAGGTCGGTTGTCTGTCACTGAAGCACAAAAAAAGGCACCTTTGCATATCAAGGTTATTTCATAAGCCATCTAACATCTTCACAACTATGCTCTTTGGTGAAAGACACTACAGCAACATTAAAGCCATGACAGCACTGGAACTCGTACTTTACATGGCAGAGTCAATTTTCGTTTCAAAAATCCCTCAGCGCAGGCTACACTGTTATTTTACAACGTTTTGCATCTGCCATCTCGCTCGTTATAACACGAGTTGGTAGTAACGCGCGCTATTTCGGAAGGAGTCACCTGGTGATATCGTACGTATCTCAATATTCATGTGGAGAAGGGCACAAACTGAATTTCTCTCGACGATGAAATCTCTGTTTTGGAGAAAAATTTTTGCACTACTATTCACCCTAAACTTGCCGGACTGCACTTAAATTGTTTAGCTTCATATTTCCATTTCAAGTGATGATTACATACGACTAGTAAAAACAATTTAAGTGCAGTCCGGCAAGTTTAGGGTGAATAGTAGTGCAAAAACATAACGACTGGTAGCTTACCAAAGAGAGAACAAATTTGCAAAGGAAACGTGTCTTGAAATACCAGAAATAAATCAGAAAGAAGGAGCCGAACAAGAGAAAAGAAAACGAAATTGAAAAACGCAGTCATAATATAGATCATATTTATGACCGACATATCCAAAAATCAAACAAAAACATCCAAAAAGTCTAGAAAACAAAGATAGGGTCTCATCTTCACGAAGCCACTTCCAACCGGAGTCACTTCAGAGGTTCAAGGTTGGTGGAGTCTGTATCTTCGTCAACACGGACTTTGTCATGAACATCTATTCGTTTAAACAGCTAACAATTCGAATCGGACGACTGCGGCTGAGAAGATGTGGATCAATACCGGCCTTGACAATCTTCGTCGTCTACGCTCCAACATCCAGCTACGGCGAAGAGGGGACCGAGGCCTTCTGTATGGACTTGGAGAAGTTCTATGGTGAAGACCATACATTCTATAATGTCATCGTTGGCGACTTCACCATGAAAATCGGAGCCTAGGAGAACGTTCAAGAAACTTGAGATCGGTACTCGCGGCCTATCCGCGGCCTTAGGTAGAATGGACAGCGGTGAGTCCATCATGACGACGAAGACCATTCATGGTAACTCACAATTTCAGAAGCCAATCTCCCTACGTTGGACGTGGGAGTCACCCGGTGGGGAGTAGATAACGAAATTGCCCATATCATCGTCAACCGGAGGTCCTGTCTGACGATGTGGGTGTTGCACCAAAGTTCTACACCGGATCAGACCATCTCCTTCTTCGTCCAAAATTCTTTTTCTTGTGCGAAAGAGAGAGAGCCGCGAAACTCAAGAAGAGGAGCCCCAAACTCGTCATCAGTTGGGTTCTCTTCAATTCACTAGCGGGCTTCTGGCAAGATGCTGTTGTCGACAACATTGACAAAGAGTACGATCGGCTTGCTCAACATCTCCGCGACAGCGCAAAGGAAGCCGTGTGTTCAAGAGCCATTGAGAGGCGACTGTCTTACAACACCCTCGAGCTGATACGTCAGCATGGAGCTGCGAGAGCTGCAAGCAACAACTACCAGCTAACGCCCAAGCTCGCAAAACGATAAAAGAAGACCTCAAAGGAAGTCGAGCAGCCGCTTGGCCTAAGCCGCAGAGGCAGGGGAAAGCTTCCGTAACGCCCGTCGGGTTGAACCAAGAGAACCCGTCGAGACTTCGCCAATCGCAAGACCAAGATAGCCGCCTTCCGGCGCCCTAACACAATTTCTTCGTCAAGACGGGCAACGGAGAAGGTCATCCACGACTTCAACTGCCACATCCACATCTCTCCATGTCATCTTGGATAGCCGTTCGAGCAAGCAGGGTTTCGAAAATGACTCAGTACGATCGACCAAACTCACATTAGCACTAGACACATCGGAGTATCGCGAGACTATATGCCCTCTGCCTCGAATTTATCGATTTGGAACGCCCTCGACTTCGTTGAGACAAAGGCGGTCCAGTAAGCCCTGGGCAACCAGGGCGGGGTATGGGTCATGATGAGGCAAAATGGGGCGGGATCTTCCCGCCCTCCAGCGGCAACTTGTCCGCACTCACATTCAAATTTGCATGGGTAAGTATGGCGAAATCGCGCGCGATCTAGTGCGAGTAGGTCCTGAAGGGCGGGGCGAAGGCCTTGTTGAACCAATCGTAGACACATTCCAACCCACTTTTGCCTCATCATGACCCACACCCACCAGGGCGTACCTACTCAGCACATCAAGGTATTTCGTGAGCTTACAGCAACTTTACGACAAGGATTTCTCCATTCTACAACGATATCGCCGTCGATTTCATAAGAGGAGTTCGACAAAGCGACACCGTTTCGCCAAAATTATTCAGCGCTACTTCCGAAGACTTCATGGGAAAACTAGAGTGGGAGAACATGGGAGTGCAACTTGATGGCCGACGACTTAACCATCTTTGCCTCGCAAACGACATCGTCCTTATAACACGAACTATCAAAGAAGCGGAACGGATGCTGGCCGACTTCGACGACGCGGGTGGAAAGGTCGGTCTCCAACAGAATCTGACGAAGGCGATGTTGATGAAAAATGGATGGATCTCGGATGCCCCATTCTCTCTCAACGGAACGATTATATCCGAGTGTTCCAGCTACGTATATCTAGGTCGGGAAGTCAACATGCTGAACCACCTCGCTCCAGAGCTGGGCAGGAGGATGCGAACCGCTTGGGGACCCTACAAGAGCATCGAGGACCTGGTGAAGAAGACGAAGAACACCAGGCTCTGTGCCCACCCCTTCAACACAACAGTTCTCCCTGCTTTGACGTACACCTCAGAAACCTGGGCGTTGCGCGAGCAGGTTGAGAATGCGGCCAGCGTCGTCGAACGCCGCATCGAAAGGGTGATGCTAGGAATAACCCGTCTCACGTAAGTGAGGGCTGGAATATGAGTTCCACTCTTCGACAACAGTCGATGACCATGAACGCTGCCGCTTGCGCCAATTTGAGTAAGATCAGGTGGGCCGGACACGTGGTGCGTCTCAAGGACAATCGCTGGACAAGAGCCGTCAGCGAATGGACTTCACGGAACGTTAAGCTCACAACAGGAAGACCCTACGGGCAGACTTCTTTACGAAGTCCTGCAAGAAACAATATAATGCTCTTCGTATCTCTCAAACGGACAGAATCCAAAGGACGACTCTGGCACGCAAGATGAAAGGATTGCTGGTGCCCGCTCAGTATATCCGAAGATCAACGGGAGTAAAGGTGATTAAGGTAATCAAATCTAGATCAAAGGAGCTCTTGAAACACAGAGCTCGCATCAGTATGGTAAATCCAGTTGCGTAGCCGCCGTGAATATCTCAGAGACAGCACATGTGGAGAAGTCACTCTAGTAACAAACCGATATATTTCATGTTGATTTTTATTAGTTCTTATAAATGATTTGTTCATCTTCTTCTAGTCACATTAATAAGTCGTATACCACAGCAAAATATTCCCTGTTTCCTATCTCTATTGTTTTATTTTCTGTTTTGCATGCACTACGAGCTTGTTGAGCTGTATTGTTCTTGACACACCATGAGTGCATGAAACAAATAACTAATCAATAATCAAATGAATATTAAGAATCAGAGCTGAATCCGCTCATCCATGGTAAAGGTGCATAGGATTGGGAAGTACAAAGTTTTAGATACAGACTCGCGCAACAACAGCTAGTGCTGTGCTATAGGCGGAACGTAATCTAAGTGAACCGTACCACGTGACTGATCTAGGTTTCGTAATCACACAGGATCTAACTCTCGACATTCATTGTCAGATGTACAAGTAAATCAGGCGAGTAGTTTTATGAGTTTTCCGAGTTTTCCAGGTTCTGAAGAGGGGAAATGTTAAGGTAGTAATTTGTCTACTAATTTGTTCAAGGCTTAAGAGGATTCACCACTACCTCATATTTGCATGCAGTAAAATTTCCCTGCATGGACTGGGTACTTTGAAAGTGGTCTAGTCAGAAACTTTTTAATGTTCCTGCGCAGCAGAGACTGGAGCACCATCGAAATAATGTGCAGGTAAATGTTTGGTAAAGTATAGTACAAACGCAGAAGAAATGCCCAGTAGGGGTTCCGAACGGTGAGGCTTCGACAATGTTGTCCGTGTTATGTTAGCGATTATCATGGACTAACAGACTTCGTCTTTGCGGTCTATTGCTTCCAACTGAATAATCCTATTGAAGGTCTAAACCTTGCCCTTTCAGTGTTTCCGCAACGGTATCTTCTTATGGAGGGATTTTCGAGTACTCATTATAGTAAGATGCTCTGCTAGAATTTGTGAAATCCTGAAATTATCCACGCTTTTTCCGATCAGGAAGAGCAGATGTCAACAAATGGGTTTGGAAATTATTAAAGAGAATTTTTTAAAAAATTTGAAATTTTTTCTGTTGACGATCTCATTTTCATCCTACATCGTTTTCCTTTTTCCAGCAACCGAGGGTTGAACTGATCAACGTATGACCCAAGAAATCTAGGTTAGCAAACCAAATTTGACATCCTGCTTATCGTAAGATTATGTAGCACAATAAATAGCTAATTATGTGAATCGCCGTTGACGTCTTGGATAATGCCTATTGAATCACAGCCGAGAAGATGACTATAAACGCGATGTAACAAACGCATGTGGAAAACCACTTCCTCCCATGACTCTATAGACTGGTTATATTTTCTATCGGGGGAAGGGTCAGGATGCACTCATACCAGTAAACAACAAAGGTATGTAGAGAGCTGTTCCAGTCTTCTCATCGCTAATTCAGAAATATGCTGAGCAAAGCGGTAACCGGATGCAAAATTGTGCTTATAATACAGGGTGCGCTAGAAATACGGTAAGAACACGCATTTTACTATTGAAGAAGCATGTTCTGCTTTGAAGCCAAAATCAATCGGGATATTGTTTCGGAACCTTCGACCAGAGTTATGCTCCAGCGCATAAGCCACGTTTTCTTTACCACTGGGCCGTATATTTTAGGACCTATTCGTTTCATCCAGTGGCCAACCAGTTGTCCACATATGTACCTACAGTAGGATCAGTAGGTTCAAGTGGTGCCAAAAGCATATGCTCCATTCCGACCTCGTACGACTTGGATTCATTGAAAGGGCATCTCAAAAAACAGAGGATGAGCTGAACCGCAGCCACTTGCACGTGGTGGTTTACGATGTTAGGGCATGTTAGGGCCTATGTCGAAGGTGATGGAGGATATTGCCAGATGATGTGCTGCATTTACTTCAATGAGAAGTACTCTTTGTAAATCCTATGACATTTCTCCAAATTACAAGTAAATTCTTTCCCTGTGTGTCATTTACTTTGTCACCCTACTTTTGGCCCACCCTGTAGATGGTAAAATGATGCACTGACGGTCATCTGTCACAACACTGTTGAACACACACTATCGCTATTTATTCTCCTTCCAAATAAATAGAGGCCATCTGAATACTTGGTAATAGAGAAAGATCAAATTTACGAAAGAAAACTATATATCATCGAAACAAAAAGCATGATGTAATTCAAGTAATAACATGAAGAGAAATAACAAGGCCAACGTATCAACAGCAGAATCCCTGGGCACTTTATATCGAATATGCGTAACAGACACTTATGTGTTAATACATTTAGTACACTGAAGCATTAAAATGCAGAGCATAGAATTACCACGATTATGACACTAAAAGGTTTTGAAGATGATATGCAATGGTTGATTTACGAAGTCATTTCCGGGATCATACTTCACTAAGCACCGTGTGTCAATGTTAGATCCCTTCTACACGTTGTGCTCATAGATTGGTTGCAAATTAGATCCATAAGCCATATTGCGCAATAATATTGTGAACTAGTTGAACATTTGACAATTAAAACATATCAAAACTGTTGTGTTTCTTTCAACAGACTTCAGAATCAATTGAGGGATATTCGAAGGTAGTAATAATAATAAAGCACGTTCGAAGACATGCGAATGAGATAATATGGAGCTGAACGAACATTAAAGATCTCTATATTACATCCTACACAATAGACTAGGAGAATCTGACTGAGCATTGAAATTCATAACTGAAATATCACAAAACTTCCTACAACTCTAAACAAGAAACAGCGAGAAACCATCATGACCCAACAGATGACATTTTAGTCATATATTGCAGAGCCTCCTCCAACTCGGAGAAGATACGGCACTGACGGCGTTTCGCCATATCCTAAATGTAGGCGGTCTTAAATGTAATGAGGCAACAGTTTCAAAGTAAATAAAAAGGAAAAGGGCTCTGCTTTACGATTACCTTGAGATAACAGAAGGCTATTTGGTAGCAGTCATTCCGCCGCCGCCTAAACGCTCGGGCTACCTCATCCTCGTTGGCGGCCGGCGCCTCCAAACACTCTGCTTCCTTTGGCACACAAACAGTTACTTGCCAATTAGTGTGGCCTAGCATGTATGCTACCTACAAAACTCGAAAATTGGTATAACCAACGAGCGATGAAGCCGAACCAACAACATACTTCGACCATCCCTGACAGGAAAAATCTCGTAGACGGAATATGGTAGAAAAAGTGCTTCATTTGAGAAGACCATGTCACAAGGCACTTCATTCGATTTTCGGGTTCGACGTCGTTCATCACCAAAAACCGAGAATATCGCAGATTGTTGCGACTGAAAAGCAAGCAATATGTTAGGAATATGCTCACCAGATGGCAATAGATGATCATTTCGTCAGCGTTCTCAGCAAACTGCGCTTTCAAAGAAGAACAAAATTCTGACCAGCTCTGACTAAGCTTTCTTACTTCAATGATTCAGCGCATTTTAATTTCCCATGTGCAGACTACAGAACGCCTTCACAATAGACACTCTACAGTTCACTGAATTCAAATCAAAGGAGAGGTGATTGATAAAATCCTCTTATACTACGGGTCTGGACAAAAAAATGCCTCTGTGTTACAAAAGAAATACACAGCTTCTGAGAAAACCCCAACGATGTTACTCAGCCAGGAACGCTTCTGTAATAAAGTACAACCTCAGAAGTTGTGGATTCAAATAGAGTCAAAGAAAACAAGGTTCTACTCGCCACGACAATACAATTCAAGAACTGGGGAAGGGTTAGCTGTTTCCCTCAGTTATTGTTTACAGATTACTGTCTTTATTTTTCATGATGATGGCGTCCGGTACCATTTGGAGACATAGGGAAAAAGCCGATTTTCTGGCCAGGATGATGTAGTTAGTCATTACCAAACGAAATGTTCCAAAACCATGAGCACATCACCTGCCGGCAGGAAAAGTACTCTAGGCCGTTTTCGTTCTTACATTCTTCAACGAGCTTTTAAAGGCAGCACCTAAGGAAATTCCTCTGTCCGAGACATTGTCATATTGAAGGCTTTAAGAGGAGTATAAGTCATGTTCAATGTAAAAATTGCATGGAACGCGCAAGAAATCCATGAAATCGTAGAGCTTTCCACGGGTTTTTGTGGATCCATAGGCCCTGCCACGGAAGGAGAACCGGCGCCTCTACGATGACGCTAGACGAAGAGTAGCCAAGATGTAAGTTAGCGTGTCGTCCGCTGTCCCTCTCATATTATCGGCCTGCAGCCGTCGGCATTCTCCTCAGGTAAATTACCCTTCGGGTTCTTTCCACAGTTGTGATTCACCACCAATTACAAATCTACAGGGTACGTGACTTATATCAGAAGTGGGAAATTTCGCTGTTGCCGCCTTTAGGCAGTCGCAGCAAAATACCACGTAAAAACAAGCCAGATGACGTTTGCTTGAACGATATCACAGCGCTTGATGTCTTACTACAAATGATGTCATGGAGCGCGGTAACTATGGAAGCAGATTAAATGTTATGATTAAGCACTCAAGGAATACAGTGCATTAATCCCTAGCCAGAAAAAAAAGATAACAGTGATGTGATGTGAAACGAACTCACTCCATGTAAGGAATAACCACTCGATTAACCCATGATGTATCATCAAGGGCACTGGATGCCAGCTCAATATGTGCTGGTGTAAGTGTGTTCATCACCCGTCCGTTTTGTGAGCGTCGTCTAGACAATTCTGGTACAGTGAAAAGAGAGAATCCATCATCAATGATGCCGTCACAGAATCGTTTTGAACGTATCACTGAAATTACGAAAGTGACCTTGCATGTCAGGACAACTGACAATGAACTGCACGTACAATGGTTTTTAGAGTGAATAGGATTAAGGGGCGTTAAGGTAGTTGGCATACGCGGTGAGGGTATCGCCGCGGAAGCTCGTGGAGGAAAGCAGGAGGAATCCGCAACGGCACGGGGACGTCGGGCCCGATATCGTTGCAGTCGTTCAGTAGCGAATATGACAATAATATTGAGCAAAAACAGAGGCAGCAGAATAAAGTAAATAGGAATATTTGGAGCAACCATCTGGCAAACGATGAATATGATCGCATCGGCTGCACAGGCTAATGTGACGTGTCGTGCGTAGGATATCATCCTTACCCAGGCCCCTCGTGCTCGGAATGG